>OVAN01002987.1:0-30934 GCA_900406275.1 Anastatica hierochuntica
ACGAGAGTGGGTTGATCGACAAAAAAGGGATCCTTGGTCTAGAAATAGCTAAATCCGTCAATAAAGCCTTACCCAAATTCATTATAACTCTAGATTGATTCCAAACCCATAACCATCATCTCAAGATCCTACTTTTATTTTGATTAGATCCAAAGTCCACTTCTTGCTTACTTTCCTTTTATGCTAGTTTACTTTCTTTTGCTTCATTTGAACAATCGCCATGGTTACTACCCTTTTCGATTAGGTTTAGTAGAGACCCGTGACAATCTCTTACTATTCCGCCACCTAGACTAGGAGCCTTAGCATAATTTCCTTGTTTAGATTCTACTATCCTAAGCCTTTAAATCCTTGAACGACCCTAAAATACTACAATTGACCTCGTTCTCTTGCGGGATTAAGCGTAGGGTTTAGGTCTTATAAATTATAAACTTTGACCACCGGAGAAATCCTTACGTCATCATCAGAGTACGAGTTCTCTCATGCTGCGTTTCGCCAGTGGACTCTCCAGGGTAGGGAGATTACTTTCTTGTTCTCCTAGTAGGTCTGTTCGTGAGGATGCTATTAGGCGCAGAGCACCACCAGTTCTTGCAGTTTTTGCAGACGATGATGATGAGGAGACTGAGAGTGAGGAGTCTAATGAGGAGGAGAGTCGCGCGGCTCTTGCGCGAGAGGAGGCCAGATGGAGCGAAGAGAGCTCCAAGAGTAGAGCAAACTACGCCTCAAGAGATGTAGGCAGGCGCCCGAAAGCCAGACCCTGACAGAGACCTAGCACTTCTAGAGTAGCTCAGTAGTTTTCTTTCCTTTTCTTTTCATTTCTGTTTTATCTTTCTTTTTCTTTGGATTGTTATTTTTATTTGCTACTTACCCCTTTTTGGGTGTGTTTCACACTGAGACAGTGTGAGATAAGTCTGGGGGAGATTACTTATGCTTTTAATTTTCTTTTGGTGTGATGTTTGAGTCATTTTGATGTTTTTACCGAGTCAGTTTATGGATTGTTTTACTTCATGATGATTTCAGACTATTATCTCTGCACATTGCACTTTATCTATATTTTCATTGACCATTTTATTTGGGCTCTTAGCGCAGGCAAACCGGAATAACTCATGATCAAACTCCCCAACAGAAATCTCTGCAACTTAGACTACTGTCTGAAATGTAATTAACTCTATTATATTTGGCCTACTAATGAACTTAATTGCTTTGATCCAGAAACTTGAAATCTGTAATCAAACCCATCATTCAGGATTACATCCCCATTTTTCTACCATTATTTTTGGTAATCTTGAGTGACCGGACTCATCTTTAGTCTGGCACCACACCCTTACCTTGTCTCCTTGAATCTCCATGCATTTCTTTTTGATCTTATATGCACACATGTGTAAAAACAATAGAGAGAATATGGTAGACATGATCCTTCTAATTGGTTAGGTAGGATTGAACATTTTAGGTGGTTTAGACACGGTCCTGAGTGTCTGATTTCTCGGTGTTGGGTGTTTTAGTGGTTCAGATGGATATGTTGCATTTCTTCATGTTGTATGGATGTTTTAAAGTTTTAAAACGTCGTTGTATTTCTAATTACTACCAGATTTTCGTTTGTATATTAAAAAACAAAAAAAAAACAAAAATTGCTTTCTTTTTCTTCATATCTGGTTTAGAAATTAACATTTGCATATTATTTTGTTGATTGGATTCACCCTGAAGAATGCACGTATTTGGTTTACTTTTTGATTGGTGGTTGTACTTGGGTAGTTAGGGGGCATGGATATCAATATATTTTTTGTCGATTTTGCATAATGTCTTACATCCTGATGCCGTTTTTGATATCCTAAACACTATAAGCCTCACCACTAAAATCCTTTAATACCTAGCCTGATTTCCTGATTACGAGTTCTTTGGTGAAAAAGTTTCACGCCTATCTTGAATGAATGTAGAGAGTTATTAACATAGATGTTGAGTTTCCAGGTTCAGATTTTAGAGTATGGATGGGCTTGGGAGGTCATGCAGAGATTCTTGGGGAGAATGTTTTAACTATATGTGGTTAGCGGAAGTAGTGCAGAGTAAGGTTTTCTGATAGCATAAGATCCATTTGGTTTTCAAACTTCTTTTCTCGTAGGCTTAATCTTCGTTTTCTTTACTTGAGGACAATCAAAGATTCAAGTCTGGAGGATTTGATTTGTTAGTGTTTTAGTGGTTTTTATTACGGTTTTTACTCGAGAACTATGGTTTTTAGTATGTATTCAGATCTCTTTGGAGCGGATTTGTGCTCTTTAGTGTTTTTACAGGAATCGAGCTTGGATGTGCGGAAAGATTGCATTTTGGACGAATTTCAAGCATCGAGGGAAGCATTCATGAAGAGAAGAAAAATGTCCTGACATAAGGACAGGGATCGATCGATCCATGTCCAGGATCAATCGATCCTTGTCCTCTATTTCGCAGACCGATATTTAAGAACCAGACTGAACTTATCGTGAACCGTATTACATAACTAAAACCTAATCTCGTGTTTCCTGTATCATTATGTTGTTTTCTGAGTTTTGAGAGCAAGAGAGAGATTTGTAAGCCTTGGGAAAAGAATCATCTTCCGTACTTCGAATCTGAGAAGAATTCTGAACCTTACTCTTTATTTCTGATCAATACAATAATGTCTCTCTCTGATTTGATTTGTGTTGTTTCTCTGATCATGAGTGAGTAGTTTGCTTGTTGGGTTCAGGGTTCTTACATGGTTTATGAATTGTTGACATAGAATCATATGATGATTAGGGATTTAATCAATTGGATCTTCATCTAGGATTGCTCGTAATGCTGAAATTAACTTGATCACTTAGTTTCTGACCTTAGGTGTTTTAACGCCTGGAAAGTGTTCGATTAAATGCCTGAATGAATCCTAAATGATCAATTTATCTTAAGCCAATGGAAGTTGATGTTTAAGTGAATTGTGAACATATTAAACCTGTTTAGAATGCATGATTACAATCTGAGAGTCAACGGAAGTTAGTATCGAGGTTTCTACAATTGTGTTTGAGTTCAAGACGGTTTAAAACATGTTCCCTAGTCAATAATTCAAATCAACAATGAAATTTTTCCCTGAGAATACCCAATGCCCAACTCTTTTTTGATTGATTTACAACCCCGTTGTCGTTTGCTTATTTTCTTTGCTTCTTAATTTCAATTTTCTGTATCTCTTCCAAAATATACTTCTCGCTTTAGCCTGTTGTTTGATCTGAAATTCTTCGTGCTACCTTTGGTCTCTGTGGATTCGATCCCGAACCACTACAACATACTTTTTGTGCGCTTGCAGTGTTATCTCTGGTGAAAACTTAAGCTATAAAGTTTTCTGGTGTCGTTTGCCGGGGATCAATAGGCCGTCTTAGAACTTAGGATCATTGCGTGGCTAAGGAATTTTTTCTTTATTTTGTTTAATCTCTTCTTTTTCTTCTTTGTTTTTGTACTTCCATGTGAATGAACAAGCCTCACACTAGAAGCCAAGGAATCGCGAATCTTCTCGAGTTTGAGTCGGAACCAGGGCCTCTAGAGAGACAGAAGAAGAAGGAGTAGATGCTGGAGGTTATTGAGGAATTTGGGTTTGCTGAAATCATGGGTGATAACATGGGTGAAAACATTAAAGTTCATCAAAATTCTATCTTTCTTGGAGTCCTTCTAGGAGGTGATCCACCTGCTGGAGGTGGTGCTAATGCTGGTGCTCAGCAAATTGGCCAGCAGAATGTTGCAGCTGAGGGGAAACAACGCGCAAATCAACCTCAACAGAGGATGACTCTGGCGCAATATGACACTCCGGAGGCTTTCTAAGACAATAAACTTAAATAAAGAAAGCAAACATAAACTTTAAGGTGCAAACCTGAAATAAACTATAAACTAAGATGATGGACCAAAATATGTGTAATGGATCCACTTAGCAAGATGGCAATAGAGATGTTAGATCAAGCTATTGAGCATAAATCCACAACCAAAGAAACTACTAGCATAATCCACTCTCATGATAATAGACCATTTCCTTATCAATCGCATTCACTCAACTCTCGTTTGTTGCAAATGATAAATCGATTAAGAATCATTAAGAGCAAGCCCATATAGTTACTAATCAATCTAGCAAACAACTCTCATTATCTAGATTGAAATAGCAAGTTTTTGGTTCTCCTACACATTTCATCAAACACCTCTCAGGTGAGAAATGCATATGAGTGTAGATCTTAGTTAGCTACTCTAAAACCTAGCGTTAAGCACACCAAATCCTTTGGAAACCTAAGATTAGTCATCCCTAACACCCTATCNTTAAGTAGATCTAAATACGCATGAATCCATCAAAAGAGACTACTCACACATACTAAAGAGTGTTGGGGACAAAAACGGTAATATCAAAATCAACGCCCAAGACTTCCGAATAACTTCCAAGAGAGCTCAAGAGACAAGTTTCAGGGCGATAAGAAATCACCATAAACATCAGATAACCGCATCACTTCAGAGACGCAAGCAAGGTCTAGTCGCCCGTGGGTGACTAGACTCATCACGAAGTCTAGTCGCCCATGGGCGACTATACACAGAAAATGTCTAGTCGCCTACGGGCGACTAGACTCATCACGAAATCTAGTCAGCCGTGGGCGACTAGACACGGAAAATGTCTAGTCGCCCATAGACGACTAGACATGGACAAAGTCTAGTCGCCCATAAAGTCTAGTCACCCATGGGCAACTAGACTCTCAACAAAGTCTAGTCGCCCATGAGCAACTAGACACAAACAATGTCTAGTCGCTCATGGGCGACTAGACTCTCGACAAAAATTAGTCGCCCATGGGCGACTAGACACGAACAGCGTCTAGTTGCCTGGTTGACTAGACCGTGTCCTCTCCATCACTCTCTCTTTCAGATCTTTACTCGACTGTCTCTCGTTTCGCTTCTATTGGAATTTCTGTTAATGTTTCATGATAACAATCGTAAAGACTTGTTCCTTTCGTAAAAACTTCGAATCGATCGTATAAAACGATAACAGTTGACTTAAACACCGAGGTTATCTTAACTATACGATTGGTTTTATTATTTCGCGAAACAATCATCGTGTAATCGTAAGAAGAACGAATTCTCCGAAAGAAATTGTAAAAATCACTTAATCGAAAAATGGCCCGATAAGGCCCAAAACGCGACAAAGGTCCACTTACGATTGCGGACGAGAATGGGTCCAACTATGTTGATGATTTACCCGAGTTCCATGGAAGATAAATGGAAAAGACGATAAATGTTAAGTTTAGAGATAAATATGGAAAAATCGAGAAGATAAGGAAGATTCTCGATAAAAGGAATATTCCCGTGGAAGGATAATCTTAATCAATGGCAGGAAAGGAAAGCGGGTCGACCTACGAAGGCATATATAAGACAGGCAAAGGTGAAGGGCGTAGACACACAGAAATTTCTACAGAACTTAGCACTTCGAGAGATTAGGTTATTTTTTCGTTTTTGTTAGCGAGCTGCGACTCAACTAGGTTTAAAAGTCTTACGATGTTAGATCTAGGCAACTCGCCTACAGATCATGCGGCCAAGGCTTATCACCTGTTGTAACGCTTACACACAAATTCAAAATAAGATCTTAATTGCTCAATTCTTGTTTCGATGACTTTTTTGCTTTTACTTCGTCTGTTATTTCGTATTATTATCTCTTGATGTTTGACTTAAGGAAAGTTAGGGTTTCTTGGCTTTCCTCAGATTACAAAAATCGATAGTGTGAATTTCGGTTCCCACAGTTTGGCGCTAGAAGGAGGGTGTTCGCGGATTTTTTTCACACCAAATCACATATCGATCAAGAAAGTATGTCTAAACTAACAGACGATGTAGTCATCTCTTTCAAGGATAGAGCAACGGCCGATCATGCCAACCCTCACAAAGATCTCCTTGTTATCGAATTGACAATTCAAATATCGATGTCGCAAGAATATTAGTAGACACTGGATGTTCGACCGATATTATCTTTAAAAACACTCTCGAGAGAATGGAAATCAAACTCTCTGAAATCAAGGAAAGTTTGAGCCCAGTGATATGCCTCTCGGGAGAAACTACTAAGACCCTCGGCTCGATTAACCTTACGGTTAAAGTTAGGAGCATAGGAAAAATCGTGGAGTTCTTAGTTGTAGATCGCCCCGTTTCATATAACGCGATCATGGGCGTTCTGTGGCTAAACTCCATGCAAGTCGTACCATCTACATACCATTACTGTCTCAAATTTCCAACCCCCTTCGAAATCGAAACAATCTAGGGAAACCGTAACATATCGCAGGTTTGTTTCGCTGTCGAACTAAAGCGTAAAAACACAACAGAAGAAGCTCTCTCCCAAAATAAAAAGAAAAAAGGTTCTATCAAAGACGCCTCAGAACAAGATCAAACCAAGATCTTCTGGCAGTAACGGAAAGCCGAAACCTTGGAAGAGAAACGCAAATTAAATTGCGAGCCTGGATCCTCGGTATGCCTTGACGAAGAGTTCCCTGAGCGTTGCGTCGAAATCGGCGCTAATCTCTGCGATCCCATAAAAACACAGCTTATTGCTTTCTTGAAAGAGAACCTTCACACGTTCGCTTTGACCGCAGAAGACATGCCAGGAATTAACATCAGCGTGACATGTCATGAACTCAACATGGATCCAACTTTCAAACCTGTCAAACAGAAAAGGCGAAAATTCAGACCGTAACGCGCTACCACGATCAATGATGAAGTTGAAAAACACCTCAAAGTCGGGTCTACAACAAAAGTTAGATACCTAGACTGGCTCGCCAATCCCGTTGTAGTTAAAAAGAAAAACAGAAAATGGCGAGTTTGCGTTGATTTCACCGATCTCAATAAGGCATACCCGAAGGACAACTTCCCGTTGCCACACATTAATCGCTTAGTAGAGGCCACAACAGGAAATAAACTCTTGTCATTCATGTATGCTTTTTCGGGATATAATCAGATTATGATGAATCCTGACGGTCGCGAGAAAACTGCGTTCATCACCGATCGCGACACATATTGCTACAAAGTAATACCTTTCGGCCTCAAAAACGTCGGAGCAACTTATCAACGACTCGTCAATCGTGTGTTCTCCGAATAGCTCGGGAAGACTATGGAGGTGTACATTGATGATATACTCGTAAAATCCCTCGAAGAACAAAACCACGTCGCCGATCTATAAAAATGTTTCGAGAGATTAAACATGCATAATATGAAACTCAACCCAGCAAAATGCATATTCGTTGTGGCATCAGGATAATTCCTTAGATATCTCACTACAAGAAAACAGATCATTCGCCACTGCAGAATTGGTCACGAAGTAGTCGCAAAAGAGGTGTTTACGACTTATTTGCGACTAAATCATCGAGTCGCTAATTTTTCGTCACATACCGAGGGATCGAGGCTAACCCGAAACAGATCAGTGCATTGATCCAAATGGCCTCTCAGAAAACAAGCGAGAAGTGCAAAGACTGACCGGGAGAGTCGCTTCGCTCAGTCGTTTCATCTTACAGTCAACGGAAAAGTGTCTTCCTTTTTACGACATTTTAAAAGGGAATAAAAAGTTCGAATTGTCCGAAAAATGCGAATTGTGAACACTTGACCACACCTCCAGTTCTCGCAAAACCTGTTGTTGGAGAACCCCTATTCCTGTATATCGCGGTATCAGCCATAACTATAAGTGGCGTTCTCATCAGAGAAGAATGTGGCGAGCAAAAACCAATTTTTACGTAAGTAAAACCTTGTTAGATGCTGAAATGCGATATCCACTTATGGAGAAACTAGCACTCGCGGTTGTAAAATCAGCTCAAAAACTAAGACCGTACTTCCAGTCGCACACGATCATAGTACTCACTTTTTTTCCGCTGCGAACGATTTTACACAGTCCAAGTCAGTCGAGAAGACTAGCAAAATGGGCAATCGAGTCAAGCGAATACGACGTCGAGTACCGAACAAAGAATTATATAAAGTCACAGGTACTCGCTGATTTCTTGGTGAAGCTCGCTACGAAAAACGCGACGAACCACGAACCGAACGCAACTTGGACCCTTCATATCGATGAATCCTCGTCCAGGCAAGGTTCGAGAATCGGGATTCAACTCACGTCACCAACTGGAGAAGTACTGGAACAATCATTCTGATTAATATTTCACGCTTCAAACAACGAAGCCGAATACGAAGCGCTTATTGCCAGGTTACGATTGGCTCGTGGACTGAAAATATGCAATATCCATGTGTACTGCGATTCTCAACTCAATACGAGGCTAGAGATGAAAGAATCATATTTAAAACTCGTCCAAGGTCTTACCCGAGACTTCAACCAATTTGCTCTCACGCGAATCCTCCATTCGGAAAATGCGCAGGCCAATGCATTGGCAGCCCTGACATCAAGCTCAGACATGAGTCTTAGACGAGTATTTCCCGTGGAGTTCATTGGACATCCGAGCATCGACCGTCCAATCATCGCAAATTTAATCTAGACACAATCTGAATATGGTTGCAATACATCGTGGTTGGAAATGATTCGAGCACATATAACTGAAGGAGTACTCCCTGCGGAAAAATGGGCGGTTCGAAAAGTCAAGATCCAGGCCGCCCGATATGTATTAGCAGACGAGGAAATCTACAAATGGAGATTCTCCGGGCCACTTATGACATGCGTCGAGGGAAACGAATCACGAAGAATCATGGAAGAAGTCCACTTTGGGTCTTATGAAAATCATACCGCCGGAAGGTTCCTAGCAATCAAAATCAAACGCCACGACTATTATTGGCTAACGATGGTCAAAGATTGCGAGAAATTCACACGCAAATGCGAAAAATGCCAAAGGAATGCGCCAACAATCCACCAACCCACAAAGATTCTTTCGTCTATTTCAGTACCATACCCATTCATGCGATGGTCAATGGATATTGTCGGCCCTATGCATAAATCTAAGCTGAAACCTTCCTGCTAGTCTTAATCGACTTCTTCTCAAAATGGGTCGAAGCCGACTCATATGCAAGCATTAAAAATGCCCAAGCTGAAAGTTTCGTGTGGAGATTCAAGGCGTTTTGCGAAAAATGGAAGATACAATTAACTAAATCTACCCCAGGTATCCGCAAGGCAAAGGCCAGGCAGAGACTATTAACAAGACCATCTTAGATGGACTCAAAAAATGCCTGGACGCCAAAAAGGGTGGATGGACAGAAGAACTCAAGGGAGTCCTTTTGTCCCACAGAATGACTCCAAGAAGAGCAATGAGAGAAAACCCCTTCCCCTTCGTATACGGAACATAATGCATTATCCCAATGGAAGTCGAATTCCCTGGGATACGCAGGAGACTACTCCCAGAACGAGAAGACGTGAAAAATCTAATGCTACTGGACAATCTTGACTTTATTAACGAGCGTCGGGACCAATCCCTCATATGAATCCAAAACTATCAACAAGCGGCAAAAAGTACTACAATTCAAACGTACGCAGCCGCAGGTTCAAGGAGGGCGATCTAGTTCTACACAAAGTTTTCCAAAATACCGCTGAACGAAACGCGGAAAACTCGGAGCAAACTGGGAAGGTCCATACAAGGTCATAAAAGTAGTCCAACCAGGTGCGTATGAAATTACCACAATGCAAGACGTCAAAATTCCGAGAACCTGGAACGCAATGCACCTCAAAAAATACTATCACTAACCAACAACATCACGATAAATTAGACTACGAGACGGCTTGATCCCCTAGAGGGGTACGTAGGCAACTCGTCGCAAGACGATTTCAGCTGTCCCCTTCTCTAAAAAAGGGGGAGTGGGTACGTATACATATACTTGTATACTCCCATATTTTGAAATATTTGTGCTCTCAAACCCGATATTTTCAAAAACTGCATCAATAATAAGAAAACGCAATACGATTCCCGAAAATCTCGAGTTGACCCGTCTTATTGCAATAATACTTCAACATACAAATTATGTAACGGCTACGCCGGCAGCCTATGTTCTCCAAGAACACCTCAGCAACATATACTTAATAAACTCTTCAAGCCTGCGAACCTTTCAAGCGCGAAACACGGCATACGAGAGAAAAACCAACCTTCGGCATCGTGAGACGTCGCAGACGCCTAAAGAACCTTTTTCGACAAAACACCTTCCTCGATGAAAACACCATCTGGAAAGACCAAACATTCATACGCACTAAGCACCTCCTTGAACACATATCCTTCGCAAAGATTCACAAAACGTAATATCTACTGATAAGTTTGTCGCTAATCACAACAAACTCTCAACGTCCTCAACAGACTAAGCCATCTCATAGAGATAGCTCTCATACAACTGATTAGGATAATAGCGCGCTATAAAAGAAATCTGAAATTTTGGTCAGCACTTCGAGACGACTTTGAAATTGTCTTTGGAGAGATGCTCGATTCCATATTGATGCAAGTCCCATAAGCCGAGAACTCATCGCAAACTTCAATATCGAGACGGAATCAGACCGAAATCGCAAACGGGAAACGTAAGCCGGAGCTATCACCACAGACCCTAAAACCGAGAGTAAGTCTAGGTCTTGCCCTAAACCCAGCACACTGGTCTTGAACATCCCAAGACATAGTATCTAACCGATACGAGATCCCAAAAAGTTTTCACTTCGTTTATATTCGCACGTTTACAAGAATATGAATGATTAAGTCTCTCGAGAACTCCCACCCAAAACTAACAATGAATATAGCGATTCTCCAAGGAGTGGACATGAGACGACAACTCATAGTCTTTCTCCACGTACGCAACACTACTCGTACACTATCGAATAAGACTAAAAACACATTTTATTAATACAAAACCGCAAAGTGGCAGGGGATTCGTAGCCACACACGGCTAGTCCCGAAACATAAAAAAGAACGGCCATGTCTGTCCGGAACAAACCACAACAAAAATAACAAAAAACAAATGTCTCGTACGGGATCGCAAAATCACTCGCCATCCACGGGTAGGATCGCATCCTCACCTGCTACGTCACCAGAACTCGGAGCCACATCGTCTTTTCCTCCCTCCACAGCGTCATGAAGCTCGACATTCACGGGATCTTGCCTCTCGGGGTTATTGGAAGACAGCGGAGGGGTACAATAAGACTTCAGAGCAGCAAAGATAGAACAAAAGTCTCCCTCGACGGCCCCTAGCTCCGCTTTGCAAGCGGAAAACTTGGCCAGTTCGGCTTGCAGATATGGGAATTCTCCGTCTGAAACATTTGAAGCTCGCTCATTCTTCCTTCGATAATTTCCAAGGTAAGGTCCTTGTTGTAAATGTCCATCAACGAATCGAGGGAGCTCGTAACCTTGGCGAAAGGAGTATGAGAATTGGTACGAAAAGCAACCCTCGACTCAGCCACGACCTCCGTAATCCCATGACTCAATGAGCCATCTTCGCTTCGCACCTAACACCGGAGACGACACAACTTCGAGGCTTTAACCTTCTTAGCCTTCTTCTCCTTAAGCAATGAGTTCACCATCTTCCCGATATCTCTCTCGAGCTCGCCCATCCGAGTTTCTAACCGAGATAACTCAAGGTAATGAGCATCCTCAATAACCTCCAACTTCCTCTCAAACTGTAATGACTTTTCCTTTGATTCAGCAAGCTCTTTCTTAAGACGCTCGACCTTCAACCCAAAGTCGTTAAGCATCCCATCAATCAAAGATATGAACTGCGCAAAAGAGAGAGTAAGAAAAGATCTAACGCAACGAGGAAAGAGCCGCGAAACGAACCTTAGCACGATGTTGCGACCTCATACCCACGTCTAGGGCTCCTCGGGGCGAAGGTCCGACCTCGACTCCACTAACACACTTTCTTTTCTTAGTCGCGTCCATATTGGCACAAGGCCTCTTGCGCCGCTCCAAAGCAATGGCGGGAGTGGCACTAGAAGCACGTAAACCAAGGACGATCTCTCGCTTGGCCGAAGGAGGAGGCATAGATTGAAGAGCCAACAATAATGGGAGTCGTTGAAGAGCCCGTCGGCTGAATTATCCCATCCTCTGGAACTTCTTGAGAAAGGGGAGGTGGCAAGGACTCAAGAACTAACGACGCGGCTGGGACCGGAGAGACCATCGGGGCAACATCAGCAGAGCCTCCCACCTCGACGTCACAGCGAGATAGATCCTCCCAAAAAGCGAGGTATTCAGCCACGTGCGTCAGGACACTCTCACGACTCAGAGAACTCGAAAAGTTCGTCGGAAGGGCAGTGTCTACCTCAACGCCATTGTCTTTTTGTTCGTCACGAGAGGAAGTCATGTTGGCTCGGGAAAGCTCTCGAATCAAAAGTTTGAAGAAGTAAGGAAGTACAATATTTATAAGGATCTCTCCACAATAAAATAATCAATAAAACTTTTCTTTACAATCATTTCGGCCGTAGATTCCAATCAAAACACACACACTCACCCGCAAGAGTCGCAATCGAAACATGTGAGCCAGGTGGTTAACTGTTGGGGTCAAAAAACGGTAATTTCAAAATCAATGGCCAAGACTTACAAATAACTCCCAAGAGAGCTCGAGAGACAAGTTTCTGGGCGATAAGAAATCACCGTAAACATCGGATAACCGCATCGCTTCGGAGAGACAAGCAAGGTCTAGTCGTCATTGGGCAACTAGACTAATCTCGAAGTCTAGTCGCGCATGGGCGACTAGACACGTACAATATCTAGTCGCCCACGGGCGACTAGACTCATCACGAAGTCGCCCATGGGAGACAAAAATCTCGACAAAGTCTAGTCGCCCATTGGCGACAAGACACGGACAAAGTCTAGTTGCCCATGGGCGACTAGACACGGACAAAGTCTAGTCATCCATGGACAACTTGACACGGACAATGTCTAATCGCCCATGGGCGACTTGACACGGACAATGTCTAGTCGCCCATGGGCGACTAGACTATCGACAAAGTCTAGTCGACCATAGGAGACTAGACACGGACAATGTCTAGTCGCCCAGGGGCGACTAGATTATCGACAAAGTCTAGTCGCCCATGGGTGACTAGACACAGACAAACTCTAGTCACCCATGGGCGACTAGACTCTCGACAAAGTTTAGTCGCCCATGGGCGACTAGACACGGACAGCGTCTAGTCACCCACGGTCGACTAGATGATGTTCTCTCCATCACTCTCTCCTTTGGATCTTTACTCGACTGTCTCTTGTTTCGCTTCAATTGGAATTTCTGTTAAAGTTTCGCGATAACAATCGTAAAGACATGTTCCTTTCGTAAAATCTTCGAATCGATCGTTAAAACGATAAAAGTTGACTTAAACACCGAGGTTATCTTAACTATACGATTGGTTTTATTATTTCGCGAAACAACCATCGTGTAATCGTACGAAGAACGACTTCTCCGAAAGAAATCGTAAAAATCACTTAATCGCAAAATGGCTCGATAAGGCCCAAAACATGACAAATGTCCACTTACGATTTTGAACGAGAATGGGCCCAACTACGTTGAAGATTTAACCGAGTTACGCGGAAGATAAATGGAAAAGACGATAACTGTCAAGTTTATAGATAAATATGGAAAAGTCTAGAAGATAAGGAAGATTCTCGATAAAAAGAATATTCCCGCAGAAGGATAAACTTGAATCAATGGCAGGAAAGAAAAGTGGCCCGACCTACAAAGGCATATATAAAGAGACAAAGAAGAAGGGCGCAAACACACCGAAATTTCTACAGAACTTAGCACTTAGAGCGATTAGATTCTTTTTCCGTTTTTGTTAGCGAGTTGCGACTCAACTAGGTTTACAAGTCTTACGTTGTTAGAACTAGGGAACTCACCTACATTTTTTGCGGACAAGGCTTATCACCTGTTGTAACGCTCACACGCAGATTCAGGAATAAGATCTCGATTGCTCAATTCTTGTTTCGATTCCTTTTTTGCTTTTACTTCATCTGTTATTTTGTATTCTGATCTCTTGACGTTTGTCTTAGCAGAAATCTGGGACCTCAAGGAAAGTTAGGGTTCTTGGCTTTCCTCCGATTACGAAAATCGAGAGTGTGAATTTTGGTTCCCACAAAGAGAAAGAGAAAAGGTGAAGAGAAAGATAAAGATTTCATAGATAAAGATAGGTTTTTGATCCAAGATACAAACTTAATAAGAGAGACTCTTGATCTTAAAGATCAAGAGAGAGATCATGAAAACACAATCTTAAAGAAGGAGAAAAGTTATAAAAGTCTTGGATACATAAAACTAGGTTAAAGGGGTATTTATAGGTGAAAGGAGGCTAACTTTCCTGTCAACAAAGGCTGATGTTGCCCAAAAGTAGGCTGCTATCGACTTGGGGGTCGACGGTAGCTCACCTTGGGCTGTAGGGGCTCCAACCAAGGCTGTTGTCGACCTTAGGTGGCCTACTGTCGACCTCAAGGTTGACGGTAGCTCACTTTGACTGCTTGTGGCTTCTTTATTCTCCATTTTCTTGTCTCTTTTGATCCCATCTTCTCCCATTGCTTCTAGCCTTTGAATCCCCTTGATTCTTTGTCCTTTTAGCCTCTAGAATCCATCATCTCAAGCTCTCAAATTGATCTCCAAAGGTTGTTCCTACAAATGCAAAGAATATGATATGCAAACGCATAATGATGCTAAACTAGACTCTAGACTCAAACCTATGGATTCTAAGACTTATATGCAATATTTACATCCTAAATGCAACTAAAACGTTAAAGAAATGAGCTTTAAAATGCATAAAAACCTATACACATCACAAATCCTTACTTGCCCTTTGCTTGTCCTCAAGCAAACAACAAAGATCAAATCCGGAAGCGAGGTTTGAAAATGAGAATCCAAGCCAAAGTATGTCTTGAAATGCCTTCAACCCAATATCCTCAAGAGTAGTGTTATAATACATAAATCATGAATACTCAATGTACTTCACAATACTTGTAACAAAAACTATCTCTAGGCAGCTAAGTTAAATATCCACATACCATCTTATCCACCTATCCTTTAACATTTAATTAAACTTATTGCGTGTGGTCTTTACTTATGGGCAAGAAGTCTCTATCCATTCGGCTTGGAAATAAAAGGGGATGGATTTTTAAAGAAGTGTTTAAAGGAGGTTTCACTAAATTTTTGATGGTGGTTTCTCTCAAAAACAAGTAATGCAAGACATATGGCAAAATCAAGGTAGTAGTCGTACAACTTATGCATACAAAGCTATTACTTTCTCTAGGCTACGAATCCCGACTCCCAGTAGTTACCTATACTACCCGAATGTGTTTTCTTTCTTAAAGCTCTAGAGATCGAAATACCCACATGCTCTTTCTTAGCAAGACTCTCAAGATATTCCAATGAGATCAACAACTCCTTTTTCGTTTTTCGCTTAGCACTAAGAGACCCTTTTATAATTCTACTCAAACCCTTTGTTCTTCTAGCAATTCTCTTTAATATTTTCTTTAAGTTGGAACCACTATCACTAAATCAAAAACCTGACGTCTGTGGAAATCTTATTCTTTATTTACAAATAAGAGAGATCGATTACAAGGGTTTTGTTGTGTAAAGTTTTGTATCCTTGAACTAGAGTTCTTCCCTTTGTATTTATAGTTGTCGAATCAGAGTATTTTCATATTTAATTATGGATAACTTTTCTATTCGAGTCTATCTATACAATAAGGAATATTTTCCTTAATTCATTAAGGTATTTGTCCTTATCTCTAAAGATTTAAATCGGCTAAGAGGGATATCCCTACCTCGGATATGACCTCGTCTTGGCGGTGGTGTCCTTAACTATGGCCTTGGTACACTCGTTTGCAATGCGGATTTGATTTTTAATTAAAAATAATTGTAAAAATTGACAATTTAAAATGCGGTTCAACTTTCGAGAAGAATTTTTTTTTTCAATAGCGATTATGCTTAGCATTTGTAATGGTAGAAAATTTTTCAAATGCTATTTTTGGATATTGACTTGTATCTATGTTTAGTTTAATAAATATACATATAATATATATTTATACTTAGTTTGAGAATTTTTCAAACAAATATATATATATATATATAATTATATTTTTCAAAAAAAAAATTTAGTCTCTCAAAATATAAAAAATTTTAGTTATGATTTAGTTATTATAAATTGCGTCACTTATCTGAAGATATGTTTTATATATTGTAATTACTTTTTTGAATTAAAAGCTTTACTTTTTTTTTTTCCAGCAATTAAAAGCTTTACTTTATATAATAATAATAATTAACTTTTTAAATTTATAAATTAAAAAAATATATAAACCCTTTTAAAAGATAACCGAATCGGAACAATGTAAAACATAAACATATCCTAATCTCCAACAATTGAAAATTCAAAACGGAATAGAAAATGGAACGAGTATATGAAATATCTGAATAACAAGTTTTTATCCAAAAATGTTACCTATATTTGAATTTCAGATAACACAAATATCCAAAATTAAAATGACAAATAAAAATATTAATTAGGAAGTGTCTTTATGTCAAGTGGTTAAAAATCAATCTCTGCGGCCACCCCCCTAGAGTTTGACTCCATTAAATCGCGTTGTCCCGCGTAGTAAAGTTATTTGGCTATGGATCAAGTCTTGTCGATCCAATTGTTGATAAAAAATATTAATTATTTTATACCAAGGAGGTTTCCCTTATTAAAACTACAATTAATTTTCAGGGACCTTGAACGTAGGATCACGCCAGACATGAACTTAGATCTAACCAGACCGATCACAGAAGAAGAGATTAAGCATGCAGTTTTTCACATTGGTCCAAATCGTGCACCGGGTCCGGATGGGTTCACAGGTGCGTTTTACCAACATTTCTAGTATACCATAAAAGAAGACATTATTCTGCTTGTTCGGAACTTCTTTGATCATGGGATTATGGATGATCAGCTCAATCACACTAATTTATTCCTCCTTCCCAAGATTGATCTACCAAAGACTATGGCAGATTTCAGACCCATTGCTCTTTGCAACGTAGCGTATAAAGTCATCTCGAAGATCCTACTAAACCGCCTTAAGGGTATACAAGATTCTATCATCTCTGACAATCAGGCTGCTTTCATCCCCGGTAGACACGTACAATGTCTAGTCACCCACGAGCGACTAGACTCATCATGAAATCTAGACGCCCATGGGCGACTAGACACAGACAATGTCTAGTCGCCCATGGGAGACTAAAATCTCGACAAAGTCTAGTCGCCCATTGGCGACTAGACACGGACAAAGTCTAGTCGCCCACAGAAAAAGTCTAGTCGCCCATGGGCAACTAGAGACGGACAATGTCTAGTCGCCCATGGGCGACTAGACTCTGGACAAAGTATAGTCGACCATATGCGACTAGACACAGACAATGTCTAGTCGCCAATGGGCGACTAGATTATCGACAAAGTCTAGTCGCCCATGGTTGACTAGACACAGACAAAGTCTAGTCGCCCATGGGCGACTAGAATCTCGACAAAGTTTAGTCGCCCATGGGCGACTAGACACGGAAAGCGTCTAGTCACCCACGATCGAATAGATGATGTTCTCTCCATCACTCTCTCCTTCGGATCTTTACTCGATTGTCTCTTGTTTCGCTTCAATTGGAATTTCTGTTAAAGTTTCGCAATAACAATCGTAAAGACTTGTTTCTTTCATAAAATCTTCGAATCGATCGTTAAAACGATAACAATTGACTTAAACACCGAGGTTATCTTAACTATACGATTGGTTTTATTATTTCGCGAAACAATCATCGTGAAGTCGTACGAAGAACGACTTCTCCGAAAGAAATCGTAAAAATCACTTAATCGCAAAACGGGCCGATAAGGCCCAAAACATGACAAAGGTCCACTTACGATTTCGAACGAGAATGGGCCCAACTATGTTGATGATTTACCCGAGTTACGCGGAAGATAAATGGAAAAGACGATAAATGTCAAGTTTATAGATAAATATGGAAAAGTCTAGAAGATAAGGAAGATTCCCGATAAAAAGAATATTCCCGCAGAAGGATAAACTTGAATCAATGGCAGGAAAGAAAAGTGGCCCGACCTACGAAGGCATATATAAAGAGACAAAGGAGAAGGACGCAAACACACAGAAATTTCTACAGAACTTAGCACTTAGAGCGATTAGGTTATTTTTCCGTTTTTTGTTAGCGAGCTGCGATTCAACTAGGTTTACAAGTCTTACATTGTTAGAACTTGGGAACTCACCTACATTTTTTGCGGCCAAGGCTTATCACCTGTTATAACGCTCACACGCATATTCAGGAATAAGATCTCGATTGCTCAATTCTTGTTTCGATTCCTTTTTTGCTTTTACTTCGTCTGTTATTTTGTATATTGATCTCTTGACGTTTGTCTTAGTAGGAATCTGGGACCTCAAGCAAAGTTAGGGTTCTTGGCTTTCCTCCGATTACGAAAATCGACAGTGTGAATTTTGGTTCCCACAAAGAGAAAGAGAAAAGGTGAAGAGAAAGATAAAGATTTCATAGATAAATATAGGTTTTTGATCCAAGATACAAACTTAATAAGAGAGACTCTTGATCTTAAAGATCAAGAGAGAGATCATGAAAACACAATCTTAAAGAAGGAGAAAAGTTATAAAAGTCTTGGATACATAAAACTAGGTTAAAGGGGTATTTATAGGTGAAAGGAGGCTAACTTTCCTGTCAACAAAGGCTACTGTTGCCCAAAAGTAGGTTGCTATCGACTTGGGGGTCGACGGTAGCTCACCTTGGGCTGTAGGGGCTCCAACCAAGGCTGTTGTCGACCTAAGGTGGCCTACTGTCGACCTCAAGGTCGACGGTAGCTCACTTTGACTGCTTGTGGCTTCTTTATTCTCCATTTTCTTCCCTCTTTTGATCCCATCTTCTCCCATTTCTTCTAGCCTTTGAATCCCCTTGATGCTTTGTCCTTTTATCCTCTCGAATCTATCATCTCAAGCTCTCAAATTGATCTCCAAAGGTTGTTCCTACAAATGCAAAGAATATGATATGCAAACGCATAATGATTCTAAACTAGACTCTAGACTCAAACCGATGGATTCTAAGACTTATATGCAATATTTACATCCTAAATGCAACTAAAACGTTAAAGAAATGAGATTTAAAATGCATAAAACCTATACACATCACAAAGCCTTACTTGCCCTTTGCTTGTCCTCAAGCAAACAACGAAGATCAAATCCGAAAGCGAGGTTTGAAAATGAGAATCCAAGCCAAAGTATATCTAGAAATGCCTTCAACCCAATGTCCTAAAGAGTAGTGTTATAATACAAAAATCATGAATACTCAATGTACTTCACAATACTTGTAACAAAAACTATCTCTAGGCAGGTAAGTTAAATATCCACATACCATCTTATCCACCTATCCTTTAACATTTAATTAAACTTATTGCGTGCGGTCTTTACTTATGGGCAAGAAGTCTCTATCCATTCGGCTTGGAAATAAAAGGGGATGGATATTCAAAGAAGTGTTTAAGGGATGTTTCACTAAATTTTTGATGGTGGTTTCTCTCAAAAACAAGTAATGGAAGACATATGGCAAAATTAAGGTAGTAGTCGAACAACTTATGCATACAAAGCTATTACTTTCTCTAGGCTACGAATCGCGATTCCCATTAGTTACCTATACTACCCGGATGTGTTTCCTTTCTTAAAGCTCTAGAGATCGAAACACCCACATGCTCTTTCTTAGAAGGATTCTCAAGATATTCCAATGAGATCAACAACTTCTTTTTCGTTTTTCGCTTAGCACTAAGAGACCCTTTTATAATTCTACTCAAACCCTTTGTTCTTCTAGCAATTCTCTGTAATATTTTCTTTAAGTTGGAGCCACTATCACTAAATCAAAAACCTGACGTCTGTGGAAATCTTATTCTTTATTTACGAATAAGAGAGATCGATTACAAGGGTTTTGTTGTGTAAAGTTTTGGATCCTTGAACTAGAGTTCTTCTCTTTGTATTTATAGTTGTCGAATCAGAGTATTTCCATATTTCTTTATGGATAACTTCTCTATTCGAGTCTATCTATACAATAAGGAAAATTTTCCTTAATTCATTATGGTATTTGTTCTTATCTCTAAAGATATAAATCGGCTAAGAGGGATATCCCTACCTCGGCTATGACCTCGTCTTGGCGATGGTGTCCTTAACTATGGCCTTGGTACACTCGTTTGCAATGCGGATTTGATTTTTAATTAAAAATAATTGTAAAAATTGACAATTTAAAGTGCGGTTCAACTTTCAAGAAGAATTTTTTTTTTTCAATAACGATTATGCTTAGCATTTGTAATGGTAGAAGTTTTTTTAAATGCTATTTTTGGATATTGACTTGTATATATGTTTAGTTTAATAAATATACACATAATATGTATTTATACTTAGTTTGAGAATTTTTCAAACAAATATTTATATATATAATTATATTTTTCAAAAAAAAATATTTTAGTCTCTCAAAATATTAAAAAAATTTAGTTATGATTTAGTTATTATAAATTGCGTCACTTATCTGAAGATATGTTTTATATTGTACTTATTTTTTTGAATTAAAAGCTTTACTTTATATAATAATAATTAACTTTTTAAATTTATAAATTAAAAATATATAGTTGACAAAAAAAAATATAATAAGATAACCGAACCGGAACCAATTAAAACATAAACAGATCCTAATCTCCAACAATTGAAAATTCAAAATGGAATAGCAAATGGAACGAGTATATGAAAATATCTGAATAACAAGTTTTATCCAAAAATGTTACCTATATTTTAATTTCAGATAACACAAATATCCAAAATTAAAATGACAAATAAAAATATTAATTAGGAGGTACCTTTAGGTCAAGTGGTTAAAAGTCCATCTCTGCGGCCACCCCGCTAGAGTTTGACTTCACTAAATCGCGTTGTCCCGCGTAGTAAAGTTATTTGGCTATGGATCAAGTCTTGTCGATCCAATTGTTGACAAAAAAAATATTAATTATTTTATACCAAAGAGGTTTCACTTATTAAAACTAAAATTAATTTTTCGGGACTTTGAACGAAGGATCACGCCAGACATGAACTTAGAACTGACCAGCCCGATCACAGAAGAAGAGATTAAGCATGCAGTTTTTCACATTGGTCCAAACCGTGCACCGGGTCCGGATGGGTTCACAGGTGCGTTTTTCCAACATTTCTAGTCTACCATAAAAGAAGACATTATTCTGCTTTTTCAGAACTTCTTTGATCATGGGATTATGGACGATCAGCTCAATCACACCAATTTATTCCTCCTTCCCAAGATTGATCTACCAAAGACTATGGCAGATTTCAGACCCATTGCTCTTTGCAACGTAGCGTATAAAGTCATCTCGAAGATCCTACTAAACCGCCTTAAGGGTATACTAGATTCTATCATCTCTGACAATCAGGCTGCTTTAATCCCCGGCAGACAAGGAGTCGATAACATCATCATTGCTCAAGAAATCATGCATTCTCTCAATTATCATAAGAGATGGGAAAAATCGTATATGGCAGTCAAAACTGATATATCTAAGGTATATGATCGTGTTGAATGACATTTCCTTCGAGATACTATGGTGGCCATGGGTTTTGACGCAAGATGGATCAACTGGGTCATGAAATGTGTAGAGTCGGTCTCTTTCTCGGTTCTTATAAATGGTTCGCCTCAAGGTCTCATCAAACTAACTCGTGGAATCAGCCAGGGAGACCTGCTCTCCCCATATTTGTTCATCTTATGCGCAGAAGTCCTAACGCACCTTTTCAAACGAGCAGCTGTGGAAAAGAGGATCAAAGGTATAAAGATCAGTCCCACTGGACCTATCGTTCATAATTTATTTTTTGCATATGATGTTCTGTTCTTCTATCATGCTCATCCCCGATCAGAAAATATAATTCAATGTACCCTCCAATTGTATGAAACAATCTCAGGACAAGCCGTCAACCTTCGGAAATTTGCGGTTACCTTTGGCTCTCGGGTACGAGATGATATCAAGACCAACCTTCGACATAGAATGAATATTCATAATGACGGAGGACATGGTAACTATTTGGGTCTACCAGAACAGGTTGGTAGAAAGAAGGAAGAGGTGTTTGCATATATTGTTGATAGAGTAAAGCAAAGAACAAAGAATTGGTCTAACAAATTTATTTCTGAAGCCGACAAGGAAGTTCTTCTTAAAACAATTGCTTTAGCTTTACCTGTCTACACGATGAACAGTTTCAAGCTACCAATTGACATTTGTGAGGAAATTGAACGCATCATTGCTCGATTCTGGTGGAGCAAAGGAAATGGAAGACGCTCAATGCACTGATACTCATGGAAGCGGGTTTGTGCACCTAAACGAGATGGAGGGCTTGGTTTTCGAGATATTGAACATTTCAATACGGCACTCTTAGCCAAACAAGTTTGGCGACTCCTCTATAATCCCAATAGCTTGGTCGCCCGAGTTTTAAAAAGAAGGTACTTTCCTGACTCATCCATTCTTCAATCGTTCGGCGGTTCAAAGTCGTCTTTTCTCTAGAGATCTTTGCTTGACGGGCGAGATCTCTTAAACCAAGGTCTCAAACAAGTATGTGGGGTGATAATTGGCTCCCCACGTCTATTCCTAGACCACCACACAGGATCTTCGGACTGATATCTCCTATCTCAAAAGTTTCCGAGTTGTTTGATGATCAAGGAAATTGGGACCGCCAAAAGCTTGAAGCACACTTTGCGCCTGAAGATATTAAGATCATTGCTTCGATCCATCTACAATCAAAGAAAACAGAAGATTTAGTTGGCTGGCATCTCAATGAGAATGGTTTGTACTCCGTAAGATCAGGGCATTATCTAGCAACCATCTTAGCGTCAGAGCTCCACCAACCTAATCCGCCTCCTGGTGATCCTACTATAAAGTCGGCTATTTAGAAGCTAGATATCACCCCAAAACTTAAGCATTTCCTTTGGCGGTATCTCTCATCAACATTACCTATTGGAACTATCTTAGCATATCGAGGAATTCGCACTGACATGCAATGTAGGAAGTGCTGCAGTGAAGATGAAGACTTGAACCATTTATTCTTCCTTTGCCCCCACGCTTAACAAGCATGGCGAGCTTCGACAATCTCTCTACCTCACCTCCAAGACTCGACCCTCTCCTTTGAGCATAAGCTAGGTATTCTAATTTATTTATACAAACCTCCTTGTTTAACAAATTTCCAACGACAACTACCTTTCTGGATTCTATGGAGGTTATGGAAAAGTAGGAATCTGCTTGTCTATCAAAATAAAAACAGTGAATGGTCTAAGGATCTTCAATATGCGAAAGGATGACACTTTGGAGTGTGTTACTGATACACGTAGTAATACTATGAGATCTTCAAATCCCACCAGAAGATCTCAATGGCGTCCACCAACTCCGGGTTTTGTCAAATGTAACTTTGATGGGTCTCAGGATAGCGCGAGAATTTTAAAAGCAGGTTAGATACTTAGAGACGAACATGGTACAAAAAAGCAGGTTGGGTTTAAAAGTCACCTATAAGTGACTTTAGAAAAAAACAAAGACGGTTAAAAAAGAGATTTAAAGTTTTCACAGTGCAAAAGCCAATCACCCTCGATATATCGTATCATTTATTTTATACACAAATTTTCGTAGTTTACAAATTTTCTGCACAACTGCAATTTAACTGCACCGGACTAATCAAATACATTTATCCCGCACATCAGAAAGGGCTTACCATGGAGTGATATGGATTTTTCTCGAAAGAAAATTGCAGCGAAAAGGAGTTCTTTGACAACGCAAAAAGGAGCTTAATAAGGAGTAAAAAAGTAGTCTTTCCGTTTACTCCGACGACAAAGCGTGGAGTTACAACGTATTAGCTCCCATTCAGAAATCTCGGAAACCTGATCGTCTCTTTCTTTTCTCTCTCAATCCCCAGCACAAGAATCTCCAGATTATGGACACTAACAATGGTAAGATTTCAATTTCGCACATACTCTCGTTTTTCAATTCGTCTTTCTCGCACTCTCTCTCACTTCGTCTTCGCAACCGCAATTCTCCTTTGTTTGCCCCTTCAATAATCATCTTGGAGGTGAAAAGTTGTGGAAATGGCCGGACCAAAAAATGATCAGGACATGTGTTTGCTTTCAGAAAGAAGCTCTTGAAGATTTTCATTTCTTTACTGATTTGTAAAAGTCTGAACTGAGTTCTAGATTTATATGTTTATCTCCTTTGGTTCTACACGAGTTTCATGCTCATCAAACTAAGAGAGATCTCTGGTGATCAACTTTCTTAGGAAGTGGAATTTGATTCCCTTATCTTCTATGCGTATACTTGGATAACAGAAAGTGATTGCAGAATTTAGCATATCAATTAACATGTGGATTATAAATCATTTATGTAACAAATTCTGTAGGATCCCCAGATATGGCTGTGCCAGTAGAAGGGGTAGCTGGTGGAGGGACAGCTTATGGGTTTAACGACGGTGGTCTGAACGCGGAACCTCTTAAACATTCTACAGATCCCACAGAGGTGCCAACTGCTGATTTGGTGAATATCTGGTGTATGCCGAATACAGTTAACGTTGGTTCACAAGAAACACCACGACCTCTAGAGCCTGTAAGCGTTCTATTTCTTTTTGCTTTATTTCCAACAATGTTTATGGTTCTATTCTGTTAATTCAGAGGTAAACTTCTTTACTCTGATTTGGCAAATATTCTTCCTGGGGTTATAGAAAAGTAACCAAACATTTTGTCTGAATATACCATTGTTAGTGTAGCTGCAAATATGTTAGTGCAATACTATTGACTTATTTATTTAATCACTAATGGAATCAACTCCAATAATCCTTTATCGTTCTTTTTCCTATGAAATGATGCAACTGTCTTATATGGCTTCTATGTTGTGCTCTACAGATAAATCTTCTGGCCGCTAGAAATGAGAGAGAAAGTTTTCAGATCGCCATGCGTCCCAAAGTTTCTTGGGCTGGTTCCAGCCCGTCAGGGAGTGTTCAGGTTCAGTGCAGTGACTTATGCTCTTCGGCTGGAGATAGGTGAGTTTTTACCTTGCTTTTTTTCCATCCTTTTCTTTGGAGAGCAGGGCAGGGCAACTGAAGAGACTTAGGAAGAAGAACATACAAAGGATATCTGACATAACTATTGCGATATTTCATTATTTGAGATAGGCTCTTCTCTTTACGGCTTTGCCCTTCTGATCTGCATATGATTTGATTAGTCTATTCCTTAACATGACAGATTGGTTGCTGGCCAGTCTCTAAAGCTGCGGCGAGTGGTGCCTGTCTTAGGTGTTCCTGACGCTCTGGTGCCGCTTGATTTTCCTGTTACTCAAATTAGCTTACTTCCAGGGTACAACCACTCTCTAGTCCTACTTCTTAATCTGTTATGTGGAGACATTACTGTCTTACTTCATTAGACTAACATAGCCTGGATGCTCCATATTATAGAGAAACAAGTGTAATTTGGGTTTCAATAGACGTTCCTAATGGGCAGCCTCCTGGTCAATATGAAGGAGAGATCACTGTCTCTGCAATGAAAATGGATGGAGGGTGAGTCTCCCTTGGTATACTATTTCTTTTGTCTACTTTAGGATGATTACAGCTCTGCATGATATCAACTTATTGTGTGAAAATGATAACTTGTTTCTCATGGATTTGACATCCTGATGCACAATCATGTGGTTGGTTACAGCTGTTCTGCTAACTTGAGGAAGCATGAGAAGGATCAGCTTTGTATGGAACTTAAGAACTGTCTCGATATTATGGAACCAATAGAGGGAAAACCCATTGAAGAAGTGGTATTTCTCACTTTCCTTCCATTGCATTGACCTCACCCTAGATAAATTACTTGTCAATAATCTGCAGCTTATCTTTTAGGTAGAAAGAATTAAATGTGCAAGTTCATCTTTAAGAAGAATTCTCTTTTCTCCATCATTTGAGGAGTTCATTTCTATGAATGGATCCGCTGATATGATGGAAGAAGATGTTGCGTCAAACCTTGCAGTGCGTATAAAGCTAAGTTTGACAGTTTGGGAATTTATTATTCCAGTGACTCCATCACTCCCTGCTGTTATTGGCGTCTCTGATACTGTCATTGAGGATCGTTTTGGTGTTGAACATGGAAGTGAAGAGTGGTACGAGAAATTGGATCTCCATTTCAAGTGGCTTCTTCAGTATCGGATCAGTCCATACTTCTGCAAATGGGGTGAAAACATGCGTGTCTTGACATACACCTCACCATGGCCTGGTATTGCAAATCCTCTTTTGAATTGTTTAAGCATAATCTGTATAGGATTTGTGTTGTGCAAAGCTGATCATTTTGCTTCACACTCTGAGTTCTCCATCTGCATTCCACTTTTTTGTTTTCCAGCCGATCATCCAAGGACTGATGAATATTTCTCTGATCCGAGGCTTGCAGCTTATGCAGTACCATATAGGCAACTTATAGCAGGGTATACATGCGTTGTTCCAAGCTCTTGCTAAGTGTCGTAGAACCGAAACTAACTTTCATCTGCCTGTTGATCTGCAAGCAGGGATGATTCAAGGGAAAGTTACCTTCAGAAAGAAGTTGAGATATTGAGAAGTAAAACCCATTGGAATAAAGCTTATTTTTACTTGTGGGATGAGGTATCTTATTGCTCTAATCAACTGATTATCAATAGGATTTAGTTTTACCAGTGTATGGTAAAAGGAAAATTTATGCCATTTCCTTATCTCATTATTTATCCTTTGTGTAGTTGATTTTTTGTTTTAGTTGAAATTGACTTAGTTTATTACTATTCAAAACTTTTTGCAGCCACTGAATATGGAGCACTTTCAAAATGTTCGTAAGATGGCAAGTGAAATTTACGCATATGCCCCGGATGCTCGTGTTTTGACTACATACTACTGTGGTATGATTCCCTTTTGCGAGATTCACATGTGCTAATCAATTCTCTGTTTCTTGATTTTACCTCCTGTTTCCCCTCGAGTTCGGTTTCATTGGTTCTCATAGCTTTGTCTTCCTGTTGAAATGTGCTACAAATTGGTCCAAAGTGAGCCGTAAAAGTAATTCGTGTCAGTAGGTTGATCACATTAGTTCATTATGTAAGGTTAATATTTAGGCTCTTGTCACGTTGGTCTGGTGATTCTCTGATATGCTCTGTAACACCACTTGTGGATATTTGTTCCTATTATTTGATGAAAAGGGAACTGAAATATGCTAGGTTAAATAAATTATGGCAATGAATTGAGGTTGGTCATTTAACAATGCTTTAGCTACATAAGAAGTTTGTCAAATAGTCTTACTCTTTCTGTAGGACCGGGTGATGCACCTCTTGCTCCAACGCCCTTTGAATCTTTTGTCAAAGTTCCAAATCTCCTTCGACCCCATACTCAGATATACTGCACTAGGTAATTGCTCATGCAAATTTTTGATCTTTCAAATAAATTGCTTTTTCGTACCTGGGTTTTGTGGGTTAAACGAATGTCAAGATTTTACTGTACCTATCTTTAATTTCAGTCTCTAGTAGGTGTTCTATGTTTTTTGTGTTTATATCTATGACAAGACATCTCATCTGGTTCAGAATAAATTTTCTATCATCTATCAATTAGTCAAAATGTCACCTTCTTTTTCAATATATAACTTTCAGCAAATATATTTTTGGTCTTCCTTTCTCACCCCACCCCATATTAGTTCGTTCACCTACTTGGAGCAGGTGAGTTTAGTCTATTTATCTATGATTTAGGATTGTAATATGAATTCTCGGGAACCTTCAATGAAATCTGTTTTCAACTAGTCTTGCATTGCTGCCGTAATCTTGTAACTCAGTCTTAATACTGTACATGGTTTAATATTCAGTGAGTGGGTGCTTGGTAACCGGGAAGATTTGGTGAAAGATATTGTTGAGGAATTGCAGTTAGAGAACCGTGAGGTAAGCCCTCTGATCTTTTGTCAATCTTTTTTTATTTTTTCTTTGGAGAGTATTATCTAGCAACTCGAGTCTATGCTGCAATGAGGTTTGACTCATCTGATTATACAAATGAAAAATGCATAATGGTATAGATACTAATAACCGTAAATGTCATCACCATAAGAACGGAGTTTGGCCAATAAGCAATAGTCGATATATAAAGTCATCATAAGCTTTAAAAAGTTTGCCTATTTACCTGAATATTTCTATCTGTTGTAACGAGCCATCATGTGTCCATTAACCACTGGTCACATCTAATCTGTGAGGAGTAATGGAATGGAACGGTTAAATTTGATCACAGTCATCCTAATGCTTCTCTCGCTGGGTGCAGGAATGGTGGACATACATATGCCTTGGCCCTTCTGATCCTCACCCAAATTGGCACCTGGGGATGCGTGGTACACAGCAACGTGCAGTGATGTGGCGTGTGTGGAAAGAAGGTGGAACTGGGTTCTTGTACTGGGGTGCAAACTGTTATGAGAAAGCAACGGTTCCAAGTGCCGAGGTTCTTCTTACCCATCCTTATCATTGGTTGCTTTGGAATGTTTTTTGTTGATTGATCAATGATGATATATAATAACGAAATGTATGATAGGTAAGGTTCAGGCGCGGTCTTCCTCCTGGTGATGGAGTTCTTTACTACCCCGGTGAAGTTTTCTCATCCTCCTCGGAGCCCGTTGCTTCACTAAGGCTTGAGCGCCTTCTTAGTGGCTTACAGGTATGGCTACTTCAGGCTTTTACTTACTAACCGGACACCAAAGAAAAAGGATTTCAATGAAATTTTGGTTTCTAAGAGTGATGCCGCACAAGACAAAACGCAGAGGCTCAATTAAATGGCAGTCGTTTGGAATCATAATGACAATGGGAAGTGTTTCAGTTGGTTTAATTGGGAGGGTGTTTGTGTAATGAATCAGGATTATGAGTACTTGAAGCTGTATGAGTCAAAATATGGAAGAGAGGAAGCAGTGGGACTATTGGAGAAGACAGGAGTGTACATGGGACCGGAGAGATACACTATGGAACATAGACCAATCGATGTATTGCGAGGAGAAGTGTATAACACATGTAGGCCATCTTGAGTTGTGCGTTCGTTTTGTATCTATTTACACTCTCAGTTAGCCCTAAAATAATATATAGAAGTATAAGAATAAAACAAACTCTTTACAAATTTCAGTGTCGTTTGTTTTTTCATATTCTCATGTATAAATGTTAGTTATTAGTATATGAAAGAAATGGGAAAAAATGTTTTTGTTATTTTTTTGTGTACGAAAACCTTTTAATTAAAAAAGCG
Organism: Anastatica hierochuntica; assembly: GCA_900406275.1. Taxonomy (NCBI): domain Eukaryota; kingdom Viridiplantae; phylum Streptophyta; class Magnoliopsida; order Brassicales; family Brassicaceae; genus Anastatica; species Anastatica hierochuntica. The sequence continues at coordinate 29,172 of OVAN01002987.1, forward strand.
GTAAGGTAATCTCCTCTGGGAAGAAACCAATGTGATCCGCCCGTCTTACAAGAAGGTGAAGTACAAAACGAGTTCTTAATTTACAAGTAAGACAATAAACCTGAGAAATTAAAAGTACAACAACTAAACTCGCTTCTAACAACCTAAGAAATACTACAAACATTTTCGTTTTGATAAGCGATGGACAGGGAAAGAGGGTTTCTCTGAGGTTATTGAGGGTGGGTGGCAACGCACTCGAAATTTTAGGATTCCAGGTTTTGTGGATAAGGTTCGAAACTGTCGGAATTCAATCTCTTGGTGGCGGAAAAATAATGTACCCTCGGAAAAGGGCATAATTGACTCACTAAAGGCAAAATTGGAGGAAGCACAAAATGATGACACGGTATCTCCGAGTGAAGTTGTAGAAATAAAAAGGAAGCTGCAAGAGGCCTATAAGGATGAAGAAATCTATTGGAAGCAAAAGAGCAGGAATTTGTGGTTAAAAGAGGGTGATAAGAGTACTCAATTTTTCCACGCAACAACCAAGCAACGACGGGTGAGGAACCGTATCTCGAGCTTATTTAATTCACGAGGGGATTGGGAGGAAAATCCGGAAGGAATGGAAGACATAGCGACGGGGTATTTTTCTGAATTGTTTACAACAACCGGGCGAGTTGATTTTGCTCAGGTTCTCGACAATGTTGATTCGGTTATAACCGATGACATGAATCGAACATTGATGAGAGATGTGACGGAAAATGAAGTTAAGGGAGCACTCTTTGCAATGCATCCTGAGAAGGCCCCGGGACCTGATGGGATGACAGCTTTGTTTTTCCAACGATATTGGGGGCATAAGAAGGGAGATTTAGTCGGCCTGTGTAGGGATTTTTTCAGTTCTGGAAAGTTTGATTCTCGACTGAATGAGACTAATATCTGTCTCCTACCTAAGACGAGTCATCCTAAACGAATGTCAGAACTTAGGCCTATTAGCCTCTGCAACGTGGCTTACAAGATTATCTCTAAACTTCTATGTTTGCGGATGAAAAAATTTTTACCCCGTATCATCTCGGAAACACAGTCGGCTTTTGTTTCTGGACGTTTGATCACGGATAATATCTTGATCGCTCAGGAAATGTTCCACGGCTTGCGTACAAATAAAAAATGTCGCTATGAGTTTATGACCATTAAGACAGATATGAGTAAGGCATACGACAGGATCGAATGGTCTTTCCTGGAGGTGGTCCTGAACAAGTTAGGATTTGGGCAGAGGTGGATATCTTGGTTAATGTGGTGTATCCAGTCGGTATCTTTCAAGATTCTTTTCAGTGGTCATCCAACAGGGAATATAACCCCCTCCCCCAAAGAGGGTTGCGACAAGGGGACCCCCTGTCACCGTACGTATTTATTATTTGTACGGAAGTATTGATTGCTAATATCAAACGAAAGGAAAGAGATAGAGCTATAAGGGGCGTCAAGATCGCTCATCATAGCCCGATAATTTCGCAATTACTGTTCGCAGATGATAGTCTTTTTTTCTGTAGGGCAGATAACTCTCAGTGTCAGGCTGTTCTGGATGTTTTAAGGGAGTATGGGCAGGCTTCAGGGCAAGTAATCAATTTTAAAAAATCATCGTGATGTTTGGGAAAAATGTCTTTGAGTAGACAAAAATAGATTTGAAGGCGTTATTAGGCATTTCTAAGGAGGGAGGGATGGGCACTTATCTTGGCATCCTGGAGAGTTTGGGGGGATCCAAGAGTCAGATTTTTAATTTTGTCCGAGAAAGG
>OVAN01002988.1:0-30925 GCA_900406275.1 Anastatica hierochuntica
AATGTAAAATTTCTTTTCCTTTTAAATGTATTTCTGTAAATTAATCATTTAACTATTGGTTGAATGGTTATTGATATATATAATAAATAATATTTTGTCTAGAATAAAATAAATTTTAAATGATTCCTTAATATGTGTGTAAATCTTTAAACATTTTTTAAAATAGAATAGTGAGAGTAATTTTTTAGTTTTAGTTTTTTTGTTTTCATCCACGAGATTTTTTTTTTAGTGTATTTAGTTTTAAGTACATAAAGTTTCGGTGAAATCCTGTTTCTTTTTTTGTTTGTTCTACAAAATATATAATGTAAATTAATGTTCTGAAACCTCAGTGTAGTGTTTATTATAATTTCATAGACATTAGTAAAATCACATACAAAAAGATTCTACTAATTTTTCAGATAGTTTCAAAATGTGAAACTCATATAGCTGTGGTGATTCCAGAAGATAAAAGTCTTTTAAACGTGTGATATTGCTTATGTTATATACTCGAATTGATTGTTGCCCAATTTTTTTCCCCTTGTTGTTAATATAAGTAACATGTTACTTTCGAGTAATTGCTCTCTGATTACCTTGTGTTGTACGTTTGCAAACCTAGTTACTCACTTGACAAGCACGTTATCTACAACACAAACTCATGGGCACAAAAGTCACTGTGTAATTAAAAAAAAAATTTAATTAGTGAAATTTTTTTAAAAGTTACTGTGTAATAAATAAATAATTTCGGCTAAAAAACAAATGAAGTTAATTAATTATTAGTGTTTTTTTGAAAATTGAAAAAGTGGTCTTAAAGTAACTTCTTGTCGTAAAGACAAGACATAATAAGACATTCGAACGTTGGTCTCAACGGTAATACTTCTACTAAAGACAATTTACAAATTAACTCACTTTGTTAATAATTTTTTACCTCAACCATCTCTCAAATCTCTTCTCTACTTCCTTGTGGTGTTTTGTATACTAACTGTGTTGGTTAGAGGAAATGAGAGAATTGCCGCCACAACTAGTATCCATTGTTGAACCAAACCGGACCCGGTTCAAGCTCAAATCCTAAATCTTTTCAAGCTTTTACTTCTTCTAAATCCATACACTATGTTCTTCCTCCTCCTATTGGTCTCATCACCACCACCACTCCTCTTCCCTAACCCCTAGGCTCCTCCTCGGCGTAGCTCCTTCGCGTATGATCTGTTTGATAATGTTGCTGCTTCATTCTATGAAATTAGTCATCCTAGGTATTGTTTAGTTAATGATCACCAGATTCACCACTAAAACTATATTCTGTCTTAAACAAAGATAACTTTGTAAGTGTTTCAAGATTGGTTTTCTTCATTCATCAAGTGTTTTGAATCTTTTCTCTATATATATTGTAGGGGCAAAGATGATGAAGGTACAAGTGAATGTATCAGTTGCTTGTGGTTGTGGACTACTCTGAGCGATAATCAATTTCATTTCATCCGTAGTGAAGGTAAAAGTCCGATTTATAATAGTATGGAAGTATGTTGTTGTTATGTATTACTATGTCTAAACTATTAAATTTGGTGACCTTCATACACATTTAACATTTTGATTTGATTTATGACTTCAGAAAAAAGTTGTTGATGTGTATTGGTCAAGAGACATGCTATGGTTAGAAGGAAAACAATCAAAACTCAGATAAGTAATTCTTTCTTGTTATTAATTTTTATAACTTAGATTTTATTACAAATTTAAGTTTATATGCTAAGAGCTTATTAATGTGGTTAATGTAAGATTTTAATAACATAATTAAATAATTAAATTGCTTGACAAATAAAAATTATGTAATTAAAGTTTTTTAGATACATAAATATACCTGTAGTAGAATTTATGAATTATGTCCCATTTAAAAAACTTGAATGTTAGATAGCGTAATTGTTCAAACTAACCGAGTATGGTATCTTGTCTTTAGATCGTTAGAGGTACACGTGTTCAACTTGTTTCGCACTTTTATTGCAAATTTAGCAGTAGAGTTTTTTTTAGTGTGGATATTGTCTATAAATTTTAAAGTAGCTGTATTGATGTATCTAGAAAACTTTAATTACTTAATTCTCATTTGTCAAACAATTTAATTATTTAATCATGTTATTAAAATTTTACATTTACCACATTAATAGGCTCTTAGCATATAAACTTCAATTTGTACAAGTAATTAATTCATTTGACAAGATAAAATTAAATGATTTAAAATTTTAAGATACAACAATATACTTATTTTTAAATTTACTGATTACATCCCATCTTAAAACTTTGAGTGTTAAAAAGCAAAATTGTGGAAACTAACCGAGCACGGTATCCTGTCTTCGGATCGTTAGAGATATGCGTGTTCAATTTGATATACACTTTTATTGTGGATGAGTCCGTAAATTTTAAAATAAGTGTATTGTTATATCTTAAAATTTTTAATCATTTAGTTTCTATCTTATCAAATGAATTAATTACTTGATTAGGTGTTTAAAAATATCATTTTGACATATAACTCATATCATATCTAACAATTTATTGTGTTGCTCTTTTTTAGGTTGGATGATGTTTGGAGAGTGATGGAATGTGGACCTACGAAATGGTTGGCCCAGAAACAAACAAGTCTATTATGTTGTATTTTTGGGCTTGTAGTATATGAATGTTATTTTTGATTGGTGTTTTGTACATTGGTATATTAATAAACCGATTCAATGTAGATTGTAGATAGATATTTGGTTTAGGTCATTTTTTCATTTTTTACAATTAATGAAAATGAGTTTATTTCGTAAAATGAGTTAATGAAAATGAAAATTTAGGAAATTTTCATTGTCATCCATAATGTAATTGGATTTCAATCAAAGCCAAAAATTTCCAAAATAAACATGCTCAAGCAACATAAGCTCAACATCAAAAACATAAGAACAAGAACATTATTTTTGTGTGTTGATGAAAAGTATTGAGAACCAAGAAACATTACAAATGTAATCATATATAATTCTCCTAAAACATTTCTTCAATGTTCTCCATTATTTGCAGATACACGACATATAAAAAGTAAACAACCTAAAGCACTCATGAGATTGATGGATCATTTCAGAAATCGGAGCAACGACCACGTTGTTCCCAATCACCGTAACGAGTCGGCTCAGGACCTCTAGGTCCTCCGGTCTCACCTGTTTCCTTGTTCACAAACTCTCCACCTTCTTCTTCTTCTTCGTCGTCTTCTTCTTCTTCCTTCCGCATCTCAAGATTCTCTTGAAGATTCTGATCTGGCTTCACAATCTGATCCTGATTCGGTGACGGAGATGGAGACTGCGGCGGCGGCGGAGGAGGAGTAACACCGGAGCTTAGAAACCGAGATACAGGCTCCAATAATCTCGAGGAGGCGGCGGATCGGCTTGGCGCGACCAAACGGATGATTTTGTTCGTCGCCATTGTTAAGATCTGTCGGCGAAATTAAGAAACCGATCTTCAAGATTTGTGTTATAAGGTTCTGTCTTAATGGTCTTTTTATTTGGACCATTTAAGCCCAATGGGCTTTAAGCCCAGATTGTTTTTTAATTCCTTAGTTTAAAAAAAACGATTCCTTAACTGGGTCCCACGAGGCTTTTATCTTTTGCTTTTGCGCCAGTGGATGTGAGTGGCCTGTCACTAAACAAAAGTCACAGGCTGTTATTATAGTGTGGGGATTTTGCTATTAGTTTTTCGTCTACCACAACAAGTCGTTGTTCACTCTATCTTCCACCGTTTCTCCTCCTCCGATCTCTTCTTCTTCATCTCCGATCAACCATGAGCAAAGGTCCAGGTCTATTCACTGATATCGGCAAAAAAGCCAAAGGTAACACTCTTCGTATTATCTCTTCTTCTTCTTCTAATTCTTCTCTCGTCGTTGTTTTTTTTTACTCCGGTTGAAATCGGCGACAATTATCTCGTGCGCTCATGGAGTAATTTGTCGCCTCTTCATCGATTCGAAGTGTTGTTGTTTCGAATTTTGATTCTGTTTTTGGGTGATTATGTTGATTTCAAAGTCTCGCTTGGTTGTTAGATCTGTTGACGAGAGATTACAATTCCGATCAGAAATTCAGTATCTCCACTTACTCTGCCTCCGGCGTGGTACGTTTCGTATTCTTAGATTTTCGATGCGTGGTTCGATTAATATATCGAATATCAACGAGTATTGTATTGCATTTAACAGCATTTGTAGAGTATTAAGTTCTTGGTTTGATCGATCTTTATCCTTTGTTGAAACCAGTATCATGAGTTACGGATTAGATCTTTGTTAATGTTCGAAGGATCATGACAAGTATAGTATGAATATTAGTTCTGGAATGTTTTGGTAAGGAGTGAAAATGAGCTCAAAATTAGTGAAGTTATCCCCGGACGAGTAATTGCATCCCGTTGGTATCCTCGGATTTTCGATGCGTGGCTTAGATATATCGAGTATCGACTAGTATTCTTTTGAATTCATTTTTTCTATCATTGTATTCTATGATATTGTGTTTGCATTTAACAACATTTATAGAGTATTAAGTGATTGGTTTGGTTGATTTTATCCGTTGTTAAAACGATTGTTATGAACTGCGAATTAGATATTTGGTAATGTTCAAGGGATCATGACGAGTATAGTATGAAAATTACTTGGTAAGCAGTGAAAATGAGCTCACTATTAGTAAAGTTATCTCGGAAGGATTGATTGTACTGTGTGATTCATTGTACAAATAGCTTAATAGCCTAAGGATTGTCTGACGTTTATCTCGCAGCTTAACTCCATTGAAGGATTCTTTTTTCTTATTGTTTGTGTTCTGCTTCGTAGGCACTTACATCTACTGCTCTGAAGAAAGGAGGTGTTCATGCTGCTGATGTTGCCACACAGTACAAGTACAAGAATGCTCTGTTCGATGTCAAAATCGACACTGATTCTAGTGTAAGTGGCTTTACTAGATCAAGCAGACTCTTTTGTCATGTAAAACCAAACGCATTTGTTAGACCGTCTTGGTGTTTGTTTTGCTTGGCAGGTTTTGACAACAGTCACATTCACCGAGATCCTCCCTTCGACGAAAGCCATTGCCTCCTTCAAAGTCCCTGACTACAGTTCTGGCAAGGTTTAAAAACTTCAGAATGTTTGCTTCTTTATTTTCAATGGATTGAAATTAACTCTCATCAACTTTTGAATTCCATTAACAGCTCGAGGTCCAATACTTCCACGACCACGCAACAGTTACTGCTGCAGCAGCTTTGAAGCAAAATCCATTGATCGACATAACAGCCACTATCGGTTCACCAGTCATCTCATTTGGTGCTGAAGCTGGTTATGACACAACCTCCAAAACTTTCACCAAGTACAACGCCGGAATCAGTGTTACAAAACCAGACGCATGCGCTTCCATAATATTGTAAGAAACATCCTAAATTCAAACATAAGTGATCAGTATCTTTCTCTTGTGTGGATCTTAATATGAGTTTTCTTTCTTCTTTTGCAGGGGAGACAAAGGAGACTCGATCAAAGCATCATACATCCATCACCTCGACCAATTCAAGAGAAGCGCAGCAGTTGGCGAGGTTTACAGGAAATTCTCGACTAACGAAAACACCATAACGGTTGGTGGATTATACGCGATTGATCATTCAACAACAGTGAAAGCTAAGTTCAACAACTATGGAACACTAGGCGCTCTTCTTCAGCACGAGGTGATGCCCAAATCACTAGTGACGGTTTCAAGTGAGATTGACACTAAATCTTTAGACAAGCACCCAAGGTTCGGTCTCTCTCTTGCTCTCAAACCTTGAGAACAAACGCACACGCGCACGCACACACATTCCACCACCTCGAGTTTGCGTTTTCCTTTTCATTTTCGAAATAAATTAATATCCGCAGCTACATTGACGGATAATTCTTTCTTGCCTCTGTTTTTTTCACCATTTGTGATCGGTCACAATTTTTCAAATCGCATTTCAATATCTTAAATATAAGCATAAATGATGGCACATTGGTACCATCAGAACATGAAGTTTGCAAATATCCAAACGGATTTTGTAAGATTGGTAGTTCGGGTGTTGGGTATAGTTATCCGAAACCGATCGGGTACCCGAATGCCAGGCTCTACTCTGATCTACCAACCATTGTAGTGTTAATAATGGGCTTTAAAAGCCCACTACCAAACCCAATCAAACGACTCTCAACTACTATTAGATAAAACGGCGCGTGTAAGTGCACCTCCATAGCGCGAGTGATTACTTTTTCTTCCGAGCTTCTCTCTGTCCCATCGAATCTATCTTCTGATTGGCTAAAATCAAATTTAATAATTACTACAAAACATAACTGTCCATGACCGCAGGATTTAAAGGGACCCATACGAATTTAACGGTTCAGATTTGGTTTTAATTTTATATTTTCGCCGGCTCTGTTTCGATTTTTAACAGATATCAATAAAATCTTTTTGATGAGATTAAAAAAAAAATCAGCAGCGAAGAGAGCGGAAGACGGCAAAAGAGATAAAGAGAAGAGAGAGAGAGAGAGAGAGAGAGAGAGGAAGAAGAAGAAGCTTCGTTTTCGCCCACAGAGAGATCCGTGGAGGAGAATTTCTAGCAGACGGATCTGAATCTTCTCTGTTTTTCTACGAATCTCTGTCTTTGTCGGAAACTTTTCTGAGTTCTCTGATTCATAAACATGGGTTTGTGGGATGCTTTTCTCAATTGGCTTCGTAGGTTAGTTTCCTATAATCTTTCGTCTTCGTTGTGAGATTTTGATTTTGGGAGGCTTTGTTTTCAATTAGTATTTGAGTTCAATTACAGGAAGTAATCGATCTTAGGACAAAATTAGGGATCTATTAGCTCGAATTTGGATTTGATTTGTTTCTTTTAGAGTAGAGGATTAAAAATTACGCAACTTTATAACATCAATCTCTAGAAATGAGTAAAATTTACTCTTTTTTGTTCAAGCTTTTGATGTGATTCTTCAATGTTTAGATGCTTTAGTTAGTAGATGATGATTGCTTCCCAATGAGCTTATGTGAATAGAATCTTATGGAACTAGTTGTTAGATAGCAAGATCTACTAACCAATTCGGCAAATGATAGTATTCCTCTTGTTTTGTTTGCAGCCTATTCTTCAGGCAGGAAATGGAGTTATCATTGATAGGTCTTCAAAATGCAGGAAAGACATCACTTGTAAACGTTATTGCGGTATGTATGCTTTCCCCCATTAACTGTTCCTTCTTTTACTTCTCTTGAACATCGTTTGATCGAATCCTCTTATCTTTCCTTTGTTCACTTCAGACCGGTGGATACAGTGAAGACATGATCCCTACGGTATGTTACACTAAGCCCTCATGATGTTTAATTTAAGTAACAAAAGATTTGGTCGGTATTGGATCGATCGTAAAAAATGGATTCTCCTCCTATTTTCAGGTCGGTTTCAACATGAGGAAAGTGACTAAAGGAAGTGTCACCATAAAACTTTGGGATCTTGGTGGTCAACCTAGGTTCCGCAGCATGTGGGAACGTTACTGCCGTTCTGTTTCCGCGATTGTGTAAGGATCTAATGGTTTCAAATGATTAAGACTCTTTCCACAATCCGATTCTTTCTGTTAATTCTGATTCCAGGTATGTAGTTGATGCTGCTGATCCTGACAACCTTAGTGTATCGAAAAGCGAACTCCATGATTTGCTAAGCAAGACTTCGCTTAGTGGTATCCCTCTTCTAGTCCTTGGTAACAAAATCGACAAGCCTGGGGCTTTAAACAAAGAAGCCTTGACCGAAGAAATGTAAGCCTTTGAATAAAAAACACATGACAAAAGACACTTAACTCGCTTTTATATCCGATTCTGATGGTATTTTTGTCCATTGTTTTGCGCAGGGGACTCAAGTCTCTTACAGATAGAGAAGTATGCTGCTTCATGATATCTTGCAAGAACTCAACGAACATCGATCAAGTGATTGATTGGCTTGTAAAGCACTCCAAGTCATCAAGCTAAAACCGAAAAGAAAGTCTCTGCAAGTTCTTGATCCTTTCTCATTCTTCATATGTTTGCCCTTTTGATGATGATGATGATGATGGTGAAACATGATTTGTTTTTGTTTGATTCTGATTCTTTTATCGTCTTTCTTAGTCTCTGTCTTCTTCTGTTTCTGTGTATATTAGATTTTATTTGTTTTCTTCTGAAGCAATGAGATTCAGCTTTACCTCAGGCTCTGATTTTTTCAATTTCATTGCAAATTACTAAACCGGCCGGTTTGAGAAAAGATATCGTGATTTTGCATTTAAATTACTAAACCGGCCGGTTCAAAAACTCAGACACGCACACAACACACTCTTTTCTCGGTGAGTCTTCTTCTCTGTTCTCTCTCTCACATCTTTTGCGCTTTGCTGATTAGAGACAGAGTGAGAAATTGAGCTTGGAGAAGGAAAGGGATGATGAAATCGTTTGCGACTGCGTTTACGGCGGAGAGATTCGTTCGCCGGAGTTTTCTACATAGAGTCACCGTCATTTCCATTTGGGAACGAGCTTTCTCTAGCCGTTCCGGTGACGGTTACAGAGAGAGAATCAGCAATGGGTTTCAAAATTCAGACGATGCGATTGATTTGTTCGGTGAAATGGTACGGTCTCGTCCTCTCCCTTCGATTGTTGATTTCAGTAGATAGTTGACTGCAATTTCAAAGATGAAGAAGTATGATGTTGTCATCTCTATGGGAGAGCAGATGCAGGAGTTGCAAATTAAACATAATCTCTATACTTATAGTATTCTGATTAACTGTTTCTGCCGCCGATCTCAGCTCTCTCTTGCTTTAGCTCTTCTTGGCAAGATGATGAAACTCGGCTATGAGCCTGACATTGTCACGCTTACCTCGCTGCTCAATGGTTTCTGTCACGGGAATAGGGTTTCTGATGCTGTCTCTCTTGTTGATCGAATGGTTGCAATGGGGTATAAGCCGAACACAGTTACATTTACAACTCTAATCCATGGTCTTTTTTCCCACAACAGAGTCGCGGAAGCAGTGGTTTTAGTTGAACGAATGGTGAGAAAAGGTTGTCAACCGAGTTTAGTTACATATGGTGCGGTAATAAATGGAATATGCAAGAGAGGTGACACCGATTTGGCTTTAAATCTGCTCAAGAAGATGGAAATAGAGCCGAATGTTGTGATCTACAGCATCGTCATTGATAGTCTTTGCAAAAACGGACATATGAATGATGCACTCAATCTATTCAATGAAATGGAGAACAAAGGAATCAAAGCAGATGTTTTTACCTATAATTCTCTCATAAGCTCCCTTTGTAATTACGGGAGATGGAGCGATGCCTCTCAACTTCTAAGTGCTATGATCAAAAAGAAAATCAACCCCGATGTTGTCACTTTCAGCACGTTGATTGATGCATTTGTGAAGGAGGGGAAGCTTTTAGAAGCTAAAAGGTTGTATGAGGAGATGATTCAGAGGTCTATAGTTCCTGATACTTTCACTTACAGTTCATTGATCAATGGGCTTTGCTTGCAAGATCGCATACACGAGGCCAAGGATATGTTTGCTTTGATGGTTAGCAAGGATTGTCTTCCGAACGTAGTAACTTATACTGCTCTTATAAATGGATTTTGCAAGTCTAAGAGGGTAGAGGATGGTATGAAACTCTTTGAAGAGATGTGTCAAAGAGGATTACTTGGCAACACATGCACTTACAACACTCTTATTCAAGGGTTTTTTCAAGCTGGCGATTATGAGAAAGCCCAAAAAGTGTTCAAACAGATGGTTTCTGGTGGTGTGCCTCCCGATATTATGACTTGTGGCATTTTGTTAGATGGCCTTTGTAACAACGGGAAGCTAGAGGAAGCATTGGTTATATTCCAAGATCTAGAAAAGCGTGAATTGAAACTCGATATTGTCATATATACTACTGTGATTGAAGGGATGTGTAAGGTTGGGAAGGTCGAAGATGCATGGGATTTGTTTTGTAGCCTCAGCCTTAAGGGAGTTAAGCCCAATGTTATAACCTACACTACAATGATCTCAGGGTTTTGTAGGAAGCGTTTAAAAAAAGAAGCAAATTCATTGTTCACGAAAATGAAAGAAGATGGGCCTATGCCAGATAGCTGTACGTATAATACGTTGATTAGGGCACACCTTAGAGATGGTGATAAAGCCACATCCGCAGAACTCATCAAGGAAATGAGGAGTTGTGGGTTCTCTGGAGATGCTTCAACAATAAGCTTGGTTACTAATATGTTGTATGACGGGAGATTGGACAAAAGCTTTCTTGATACCCTTTCTTAAATCGTCTTTAAGGTGAATAAGATATGTACACGCAATTGCTTTAAGGTCAGGACAGTGTTGGCGAGGTTCTGAACTCAACGAAATCCGCCTGCTTAAGTTTAAATTTACATTCTTATTCATCCCTCATTCATACCAGTTACAAGATTACTGAGCAGATCAATCCACAAACAGAAAAATAAGAGAAGAGTTTTACAGAATCGCAGAGTTATGAACATACATATGATCAAACCGCGGATTTACACTGTTACTAACCAACCAAAAAAGAGAGTTGAAATGTTTTTGAAAGCTTTTTAAAACTCCACAGGTGATGAGATACCGACTGATTTTAGAATCGAAACTCTTAGAAAATGCGAAACAGGTAATGGTTTGGTATATGTATAGGGGCTTGCTCTGTTATTAGAACTTTCCCATGATTCTGTTTTTACCAAGCATGATTAGGGATCCTAGTCTTCAGAGCTTTCATGGCTGCCTTTGCAAATATCTGAGCAGCTTCGGCTTCGGCTTCTGCTCTTTCTGCTTCTTTTGCGGCTTCTTCAGCTTCTGCGATAGCAAATTCTGCCTCTGCAACTGCTCTTGCAGCAGCTTCTGCAGCTTCTTGAGCTGTCATGCCTTTTATCGTAAATAACTCACCGTTGGAATCACGTTTTGGTGGGTCTTTTTTGTTGTTTCCTTCCAAAAGGAGTTGAGGAGAGTTCTGTCTCGCTCCCACGGTAATAAAATTAGTAGAAAACCTGTACTTGTGCTTTATCTGAAAGCCAGAACAGAAGCCAAAGAAAACACTAAGTAAGCATTTGAAAAGCTGAGAGTTTATGTAATGAAGAGTTTGTAATGTGTGTTGTACCTTAACGAGTGGTCCATTTGATGATAGATGCTTTAATCTTACTGCCACATGTCTTTTCATATTCGGCGGAGTCTTGAAATTCTCCTGAAATTTTCGGAAAAAAGCCGTCTTTCTATCAACAATGTCTTTGTCAAAACTACTAAGTGTACAGAAACATAGAATCCCAATGCTGAAGTTACCTCTATATACAGAAAGATCGATGTTCTGTCAGAACCGCGTGGTTCCTTCAAGTTTGTTATAGCCTCCAAGATGATCTTATCCAAACTACAAGTGTATAGACAGTAGTAGCTCAAGATCTAATCGTTACAAACTTAAACTCTCAGGACTTAGTGGTGATACCAAACCTTGTAATTGATCTCTTTGAAGCATAAGTTTGTGGCGATCCACTCCCAGAGCCTCCAGGGGATGTTGGAATAGTCCGTCCTTCGTCATTCGCCAAAGGCACAATGCTAAGATCTGCAGTGTTGTTGTTGTTGTCATTGTCTTGTTTAGGAGCAGGCAAAGCCCTTTTAAGGGCAAGTTTAGCCTTCTTTCTTGAACCCCATAACGCCGTCACACTTATATTTCTCCACTTGTCCTGTTAATCCGAAAACATGCAAATCACAAACCCAAAACAAAGCAGATATCTTTACCCAAGCGCCAACATTTTTCGTTCTTTCGATATCTCGAAACTTTTACCTTGAGATCGACATTTGAGCGAGACTTAAGAACTAAACTAAACTCGGGATCGGAGAGTATTGTACGCCATTTCCCAGTACCATGCTTAAGTACTCCAGCTTTAAGAGCTGCTTCTTCTTCTGGTGTCCACTTCTGCTTCGGAGCTCCCATCGAAATAAGCCGAAAAATCCTTCTTTTTTCTTTCTGCCTAGAGATCAAAACACTACAAAAACTTTAGAATCAATGAAGCTTAACAACAATCTAATGCCATTGTTGAACATATAAACCTACGAACACAATGAAAAGATCAATCTTTTATCTACCAAATACAATCACAGATTCTCAATTCTTCAACAAATCAACGAATGATTCAAGCAATTTTTCTAACCAAAAGAGGATCTAATCACAACGAATCATACATCATAAGAGAAATCAAAACAAAATCATCAACCACAATCAAATGTAAAGATCAGAGAAAACGAGATATCTCAGAAAAAAAAATCAGAAATTTGAGGAAGGAAGAGAAGAAGCATGCCTGATTAAATGGAAGCAACGGAGAGATTTTGAGAGAGAAACTTGATGATGAAAGATGGGTTTTGGTGTAGATGTGTCATGGATCAAATGTGAATCTTAGAATTTCGCTGAAACGAATGAAGAAGAAGAAGAAGAAGAAGACCAGAGAGTAGTACATACAAGGAAGAAATATCCATAGAAACGAAAGAAAAATGTATGAGCTTTCTTTTGTATCGAAATTACACAAAAGCACCTATTAAAGCTACGAAGTATGTATGTATTAGCCCTTTTACTTTTACATATTCACAAAAATGCCTCAAGTTTTGTCTAAGTCACACAATAACACCTATTATCTAGATCTAATTTGAATAAATATTATTTTTCACAATAAATAAATATATGATTATTTGGCCTACAAGTTTAAAAAAAATTAACAAAAATATTTTTACATAAGTCATAAATACAACAAGAATTCCATTATTCATAAAATGGTATTGATGCAAGTAATTTTTAATTTTATAGTTCTAAAGCGGATAAAAAGAGTTTATTCTAAAGAATTTGAAGAAAATGGAGAAAATGAAACTGGGTTTGGGTTTAATTGGTTCCATAGATAGTTAAGGAAGTATTAGAGAGTTAACATATTAATACTAAGGCAAATACTATAATTTATAAGTTGTTTGAGGGCTAAATTGAAAATTTCTCTGTTTTTAACTTTTCTCCTTCCCTTCTCCATTTTCCCCTAAAGTCGAAAGCTCTGAGATTATTCAGATTTCTCTTTCGCTTGACGACGATGGCGCTTCGTGCTACTCAAGGAGCTGGACGTATCGCGACGGCGACTCTCCGTCGTATCGCTCGACCTTTCTCCGCTGACGCGGTGGTTGAGTCGGATTACAAACGCGGCGAGATCGGAAAAGTCTCCGGAATCCCAGAAGAGCATCTTACTCGAAAGGTAACTAAACATTCGATTTTGAAATTAGGGTTGATTGAAAATTCGATCTTTGTCTGAGAAATTTAAGCTAGACCGTAGCTCATGATTTGATTTTTCATCAATCGATTGGTGTTAATCGGCGAATTTGCAGGTGATTATATACTCACCTGCAAGAACTGCTACACAACAAGGATCTGGGAAACTTGGAAAATGGAAGATTAACTTTGTCTCTACTCTAAAGTATGAAACTTTCTTCCTTATAATGATAGTTTTTTTGGGAGAATTCATTCAATGATAGATGTTAATGAGTTCTTAATTAGACTAAGTAGCTTTGTGGTGTTGAGTTATTTGCTTGATTGGTTGTGTAATCTTCTTGTTTGTGTAGGTGGGAGAATCCATTGATGGGGTGGACATCTACTGGTGATCCTTATGCCAATGTTGGTGACTCTGCTCTTAGTTTTGATTCCGAAGAAGCTGCAAAATCATTTGCAGAGCGTCATGGTTGGAATTATGTGGTACGTTTGTTCTTTCATTCACGTTTCATGAGGGTGGTCATGTTTCTGTTTTAGTAGACCTTAATATCGAGTTCAAGAGTATTGATAAACGCATATATTGACTGATGGCAGGTGAAGAAGCCGAAAACACCGTTATTGAAGGTTAGCTTCTGTTCTTTAGCTATTGCCACTTATTTGTATAGTTCACGGGAACCCTTGACCGTCAAAAGATTGGATATTTTTGTCTCTATCTACTTTAGGATTAGTGCCACTAATGAGCTGCTAGAACTTAGAGCTCCGTTTGCTTCATCACAATTGATTTGCTGCGACAAACATAAAACAGATTTTAGTAGTACTAACTCATCATCATACTGCTGATCACTTGAATGCGTAATAAGATAAGACAATATTGTTAATTAGGAGAAGGATCGGCTCTTTTTTCTCACGCTGTGTCATTCTTTAGTTTGAAGTTATATCTTAACCTCATGACGGCTCATCAACTATGATTTCAGGCTAAGTCATACTCGGACAACTTCAAGTGGAAAGGCAAGCCTCAACCAGAGAACGAGAACTGATCTTTGTCTTCCATTTTGCGAGCAAGAGCATTTGATAAGAAAACAACTACTCTCATGTTTCTTTGTTATTTAGCATGAACCATATCATCCATGGTTGGATTCTTTTTTGTATGTTTCTTACAATAATATGATGATGACAAATAAACATCCCTTTGACATTTCTTCAAGCTCTCTCTTCTAATTTGAAAGGAGAAAAGTTAACAACAAGAAGAGAGAAGGTTGAGACAAAGACATGCCTCTTGTCTTTTCCAATTTTAAAAGATTCAAATAATCATTGAAAAGTCATAAGAAACATGATACAAAGCCTAACAAAACCAATTAGGATTGTTACAACAAAAGAGTAGTTGTGTGCTAAATATCAATCCACCAAAAGGCTAAAACACTAACCAAAGCCATAAAGAAGAAAGCAACACTACTACTACCTACAACAACACTCTTTCCCTGTTTCTAAAACGCGGCTGCTTCAGAACCAACGCAGCCATTTCTGTGGCCTGTCTGTTCTACCTGAATCTCTTCTTGGAGTTACACTGATCCTATCCGCATTTGCTGCTGCCCATTTCCCAAAATCAGGTGAAGAAACCAATTCTTTAACCGCCTTTGTCGTGCTATCTTTAGTGAGCTTTCTCCACTCTTCTTTTGATAGTTTGGTCCTTTCAGGAGTTCTGTGGAAAGAGGAAGGAAACGAGTCTGATTCAGATGGTGGAGATTGTCGCATCCCATTGATTCCTGAAAAAAAGAACCATTGAACAGAAAGCTTATTATTCGTTTCGGTTTACGTTTTGAGATGTGATTTAAAGAGAGATCGCGGATCAAACCTCCTGATGGAGAAGCGAAAGAGACATGGTTCCGAAATTCAGATGCATCAGGAATCCTTTGCATAAGGTCATGGAGATATCCGGGGACAGTTGGTACTTCAGCATAACGAACCGCCTCCCATAAACCTAGTAGTAGATTCAATGGAATCCTGTGCAAAAAGAACACAACTTGCATTCAATACAGTGAATTTTCAGAGTTCAAATGGTTATAGAAAATGGATAAAAGAGATCGGTTGCAACTCACTCATATAAGCGTAGTAGGAACTTCAATTTGGTGATCTTCTTTAAACCCGAGGACATAAGAATTACAGATATCAATGCTCCTCCAGCAAGCAAAGGATCTATAGAGCTCTGGAACAACAGATTCTTTTGTCAAATGATGATTTTTAATTGATTAAAAGGTAAATGCGCGGTGCGAGGGACACTGGGAAATAACCTGAAGAATCAAAACAGCAGCCAAAATTCGGATGGACCAAGAAACAAAGACTGATGTGCTAATATCAATGGATCCATCTTCAGTCAGAACCAACTTTCTCACAGTCCAAAATCCAAAAAATGCCCCGGCCAAAGATAGAAACACTCCCACAAAAACCGCTACCTTCAAAACCGAAATGCAAAGAAAAAAAATTCTCATGAGTTTCATAAGGAATTTTCTGAAGTACCAAATATTGACGATATCAGAACTTACATACAGGAGTGTACATTTCTTCATCGATTCCCATCTCTGTTAGCACGCTTTGAAATAGATTAGGTATGTAGCGAAGAAGGAAACCACCTACACCAAGCTGACCGAAAGAAGAAGATGATAAAAACATTGTGTTAGCAACGATGTTGGAGAAATATGGATCACAAAGGAAAGACAACTTATTTAATAATCACCAAGGATGAGTATATGAACAATGCCAATGAGCTACGCCCAGTCGGTAGAAGCTTCATCCCCTGTGTACACATCACAATAACAACGACGGAAAATGGAGGTAAATACCATCTCTTTTATAGGTTAACGTAATAGAACACTACGAACGAGAAAAAAATGAAGTTACCTGAAAGAGGACAAGCAGCACAACAAGGATAATGCCAACAGCCATGGCACTACTGTAGTAGAATGCTAATGATTTGCTCAGTGTGGAAGCCGAAGCCAGCAAAACAGCACCAAGGATTAAGAATACTATGCGATACATAAAAAACTCTGCAAAGCCAAAACCAGAGTTGATGGATTTAGAAAGTGTAAACATTTGCAAAAACCATAAAAAAAGAAAGAAACCGAAAAAGTAACCTTCTACAGCGGACAGTTCCAGCGCAACCTTGGATGAGCTAAGTGTTCTAACGTCAAGGATTTTGTGGTCGTAAGGTGACATTGTCTGAACCCACGAACCCTTAGAGACTTTGTCCCACCGACTAGGAGGGCACATTCCAATTGCACGCGACAAATTCCTACGAAACATAAAATCAAGTTAACGTTTACTAACATAATCTTTGATAACTAATTCAATATCGAAACTTTTTAGCATTACAACAATTCAAACCCAACTAACCTATGGAAGCAAACATCGAAATTACTTGTTTTCCCAACGGTTGAAGCGTTAACAATCAACCTAAGTGAATGTGCATACTTGTCGATATGTTTAAACCTTGGACGTCCATGGATACGTATCCTCTCACATAGAGATGTTTTATCTGGTTTCAATCCAGGAGAACCCTTAACCTCTAAAGAAGGAGTCACTTGAAGCTCTTTGGTTTCTCCCACAACTGTTCATAAGATTACAAGAGGATTTAGTAAAAATTGTTACTAAAGAATCAAACTTTATGTTTCTTAAGACGCAATCCTATAATGGGTCAAAGAAAAAAATCAATTTGTCTCAAAATTCGAGTACCAATTGAGAGCAATACACGATCATAAAACCCTAATTTCTCAAAATTTTCAACATTTAAATTCCTAAAACCGAAACTTACCGAGAAGAAGTTCATCGGATGAGACAAGAGAGAAGACAGGGAAGAGAATTAGTAAGCTGATTCCAACGACGACGACATTGGAGTTTCGGAGACGAAGATAATCGCCCATCGGAATCAAAAGAGGAACTTAAACAAACCGACGACGGCGGAAAATAATTTTATTTGATGGCGCGTAATTTAATAAACAGATAAATAAATAAACAAGAAAGCCTTGTTGTTGTCGGTCTTATAAATGGGCCTTTCTTAGCCCAATATCGGCCCATTTCTTTATAAATTTGTTTTATTCAATTCAATTTTCACTCTTATTTTCGATTCAAGCACACATTAACTTATTTAAGTTTTTGAATTTTATACGATGCATGGGAAATTCATTATTTAAATTTTTGGGATTTTAAAAACAATAACAATAATATAATATTGGAGAATTTTACAAAAAAAAAACTCATTTATAAAAAGAAAAGAAAAATAGAGGTAGAAAAGTAATTTGATTTTTTGAAAGGATATGAGATTTAAATAGTGAATAACCTATAATTACCCTAAATAAAAACATAAGTTTGAGATGTTTTGGTTTAATATGGTTATTGATGTATGTATATACACATAACTTAAGCAAATCTGCGCGACGAAACATAAGTTTCGGGCATTAACCGACTAGCTCTTATACCGAAAAATAAACTGTATATAAAGAATTTGGTCCCTAACACTTAAAAAGTTTATAATGTTGATCATGTTTGTGGCTACGACTTACTTACGTTCAATGCCATGATACTTAATAAAAAGATTGCTTCGTTGAACAAAAGTATTAGTGCTACTAACCTAATTAAGGTCAACTTCTATCAACGTAAATGAGAAAATGATTGAGCCGTTAAATACGTTACTTGAAGTTAAATAAACTAAAACCACATGGAATTATCATTAGCTTATCGAGTTCATAACATGACCCGACCAAATTAGATGCCAAACATATTCTCTTTTTCTACGTTGAATAATTTGTGATTAATAATTATTCAAACGTTATGATTAATTAGATGACTCAACAAATTTTTGGTATTACGTAAAATCTTGTTCGAAAATATCTTAAAAAGTACTCTCCAATATTTTTAAAACATTATATATAAACAGTGAAAGTTGTTGAAAAAAATTTATTAAAGCATATAGATAATAACATATCGCTTTACCTAATAAAACTTTTAATGTTGTCGGATAGTACTTTAAGAGCATCATTAACCCCAACAACTCTAAATGGGTTGCTTGTTTTTTTATTTTATTTTTTTCTGCTGATTTTTTTTTTAAAAAAAAATGAAAATTAAAAAGGAACCAATCGTAGGCCACCACGTGTCAGTGGAGCCCGCGAAACAGTTCAAGAAACTAAAGAAATCCGTGCTTATTTTTGATCTATTGTGGGGTCCACTTAATTTTTTAATTAAAAAAATATTAAGCAACTCATTAAGCAACTATGGATAATGATGTTCTAAGGAACAATATCTACAAGATTTTAAAGATTTATCTCATGATGATCCAAACTCCGGGATGCTATGTAAAGCTGGCCTCCACCCGCCGCCGCCGCTTCTTCCCCGGTGGCTCCGCCTTATTAACCCATCTCCACCGTATTCTCCGGCGACCTATAAAACCGGTCTAATTAAATTTAAATATACGTAGCTTAAGTTGGAAAAAAACAAACATGCATGCACGATCAATCACCGTATCATTAGCTCCATCTTCACTCGGGTTAACCCGACCAGTTTCTTGATCCGGCTTCTTCTTCTTCTTCTTCATATGTTTCTTCTGCTTGTTGTTTAGCTCAAGTCCTCCTCCTTCTCTCAATAGCTTCCCAAGCTTTACACATTTCTTTGTTGCAAACTCGTTCAAAACCTCTTCATATATATGATAAAATACTATATTATAATGTTAAAGATACAAAATCGAAAAGTTTAAAGGACCAATACTAATATATAAATAATACGGATCAATCTACTCACTGTCGGTTTTGAGTTAGAAGCCTACGATTTAACATATAAGTTATTTTTAGAAACAGAGGAATTAACGAAGAAACATGGAGTTGGTTTTATTGTGCCCCTACTTCGATTCCCGTTGGAAGAGAGGCTTTACGCCATATCATAAAGTATTAACAAAGACTAGTCCCGGCCATACGGAGAGATTAGGACTTAGCCCCGAACTCCTCTTAGTTACAAAATAAAAGAACACGGAGATTGACTTTAAAATGTTATACCTTCGAAGCTAACAAGACGATAAACATGTCCGATGAGTAAAGTATCATCAGGACGAAGAAGCTTAAGCTGTTTTAATGGCTTTGTTCCTTTCTCGTTCCCTGGTGTCGGTGACGACGTCACCACCACCGCAACGTAGTGGCCAGGATTTGACTTCATGACGTCACTTGCTCTCACCGACCGGAATATCCTCTCCACCTTGTTCTCCGCCGGGTGATAGATCAAAACCGTCGCTGCGTCCGCCGCTTGACAATTACCCATTTTTTTAATTTTGTAAAAAAAAAAGAGTTTTGATATTTGTTTGGTTCTTGTCTAAAATGTTCAAAGAGATTAAACACACAACATATATATATATAAAAAAGATGTCGACGGAGAATAAGATATGAGATGATTTAATAAAGAGGTTGGAGGGTGGTAGAACTATTTATTAGTATATTTTTATTGTTAATGAGAATGACATATGAATTTATTTTATATGGTATATTGATAAATGTTATTAAGGATATTGCAACCAATGATTTTATTAATAATATGTTTAATTCTCTTGTGAATTATTAAGTTGACTAGAGTTTATGGTATCTAATTTAATTAGAGACATTTTGAACTAAAACATATATTAAATTTAATAATGAACCATCTTTTTATCAATGTTATATGCTTGTTTACAATTTTTTAGTTTCATAATATTTGTTTACTAATCACAATTGTATTCATAATTTTTATATTCTTGAGAGAGGATAAAGATGTAGTTGTAGAAGTTGCAAACGTTTAGTGAGCACTACTAAATAAGTTTGAAATTGACCGAGTGAGAAATGAAATGCGTTACACCAAAACACGCCACAGACAAAAACCATGAAGTCAAGTAATAGATCACTCGTGCTTTAACCACTCTTCTTGCGTGTCAAAATTGTAACGAGTACATATGTAACTCAAAACACTATACTTGTTTATGTTGGGCCTTAAAGCCCATAAAATTATCAAAAAAGTTTAACTAAAACAAAATCTAATTCTTCTTGTTACTAAGCCCACACATTATGGATCCTCACGCTCTCAAGCCCACACAAAATCTAAATCTAATATATTTGATTTGTTCACTAAACATAATATTGACTTTGATGCTCAACAAGATACTGCATAGACCTCCTTACGTCCAAGAACAATCTATAAAACTCTCTATACATCCTCAACCTCCATGTATAGACAATGCAGCCGCGGTTATGAGATGCATCGCATACTTTAGATGAAGTATGCCGTCCGATCAATGTTAGAAGCTGTTTCGCGTCTTCATTCATCTCAACATCCTCTTCTTGGCTACGGATCTCTAAGATCTTTCTTATGTCTACGTCTGTGTAAGGCTGAGTTGTGATGATCTAGAGGCGGTCAAGGAGGACGATAGGGATCGTATGCAGTGATTTCTGGTTTGTCCCGCGGATTGTTGTGACGCCTCGGTTTATAGAAACAAGAATTACTAATGTTGCAATGTACCTTTATATCACTATAGAAAACAGAAATTGGAACTCTAAGTTAGGAAATTTCTGAGGTTGGATCTTCAAGATGGTTTGGTTTAGAACTTTCTTTGGACAGTTTCTTCTTTGTCTCTCTTCTCTTCTTCACTTTTCTTGACTTCTCACTGCCACCAAATCTCTCTACCAAACAAAAGAGAAAGAGAGAGTCATTACACACAAATAGGCTTTGAATGAGATTGTACAAGCAAGAAACTAATGAATGATATTGTACAAGCAAGGCAGTACCATCTTTCTCTTGGACATTTCGTCGAGCAGGTTGTATGCAACTCTCATCTTCATCGTCCTCCTTGCTCTCACCACCAGAATCTACGACTTTTGCATCACGGGTCTGAATCATTTCAGTCGGAAGTAGAGGTCCAATAACTTTCCTCCTTTGAGCTGCTTCCTCTTTGAGCATCTTCTTCCTTAACCTCTTCCTCTGCGATCGACTCAGTTTCTCCGATGTCTCTGAATCTTCACCGTCTTCATTTTCGTCACCGTGATTTGATGAATCAATTTTCACATAATCCTCTGAAAATAACCAATTAGGGTTTGATCAAATCGCGAAATTAGCTCGAGTGAAATCGATCGTACCTGGGTTTATGAGTGTGACATCGAACGATTCATCATCAACAACATCTCTCTCAAAACTCTGGATTTACAACAACGGCTTATTACATTGCAGTTGAAACAAACCACTAAAACAAACAGATTCGTCGCGAATAGAGAATTTACCGGACACGGTGAAGAAGAAGAAGAAGAAGAAGAAGAAGAAGAAGAAGGAGGAGGATACAGCGTTTGAAGAAGAGCTTCGTGTAACTTTCGTCGCTTTTCTTCTCGCCGTCGCATCTTTTGAAGATCGCCTCGACACTCGACGGCGATTCCGCACGATTCCTGAAACGACACAGTCAAAAAAAAAAAAAATTGAACGGAACCGCGTAGAAACCGAGTCAGCGCAAATTGAACGGAAACGACACAGTCAAAAAAAAAAAATTCCGCACGATTCCTGAAACGCGGGTCAGCGCAAAACGGACACGCGTCAACGCAAACGGAGCCCGTTTGAACGGAAAACGGATCCCGTTGTACCATGATAACCGAGATAAACCGACCTCGATTTGCGTGCCAAACCGCGTACGAACCGCGTATAAACCGAGTATTTTACAGTGTAATTTATACGGGCTTTTTTTAAAACGTTTGGGCCAAACAAACATTTTAGCCCACTCAAAATTAAGCCCAAAAACGTTATTTTTACAAATTAGCCCCTTACGTTTATATAACTTTGATGTATTAGCCCACGAAGTTGCTGATGAAGCTATCTGATGCCCGTCGATTCAAGTTCAATCAGAAGCAAAGTCTCTTGCTTTGAATCAGGAGCTTGATGTTGATGGAAGAAGCGGAAATGGGTCGATTTCTCCGACGACGGAGGAAGTGATCAAGCTCTCAAAAAACGCAAATGGTTTCGATTTTCGCCGATGTGTTGCAGTCTCTGTTTCAGATCGTTTTAGCCGTACAGAGCATCATCCCCTTCTTCTCTCAAGCGATAGGCGTTGTAATTGCTCCTTAAGGTAATTGAACACAACGATTTGATGCAAGCCGTATTGTTATGTTATTATCTTGATGATGATGATGATGATGATGATGATCCATAACCTTGCTCAGCGAAGCGTCTTGTGCCCTGCCAGGTTGTTCGGAGTTCTGGGGCTTACTCTTACCAACAACTTCAGCCAATTCAAGATCCTAGCCTCATGACAAAGAGTCAACAATAGATTGATTCCTATTATTTTTACTCATTCACTCCTAAACTTTTTTTTATTTGTGTAATTGCCCCAAAGTTTATTGAAATATACTCAACACTCCACCGATTTTTCTTTGGACTTATCAGATCCTAATTGCCTATCTTTAAAATGGGCTTAAGCCCAAACTTTATAAAATTCAATACTAAAGCCCATTAATAAGCCTTTTTGTTTGATATTTTGTTTGTTGGTCAACGCCTTACCCTCGAGGGAAATTATAAGAGAAAGAAGACAAAGAGACCATTAATAATTGTCACTGTCTCTTCTTTCTTCTCTATGTCTTTTTCTCTTTAATTTTTTTTTTCAATTTTGAATCTCTTGATTTGATTTTGACCATTTTCAGAAAAACTATGGAAATATATTGTTAATTTCTCTATTTTATTTGGTCTAGGTTTCATAATTTTGGGTGGTTTTATTGAGTGATTTCATAACTACTCCC
The DNA here is from genome assembly GCA_900406275.1 of Anastatica hierochuntica. NCBI lineage: Eukaryota > Viridiplantae > Streptophyta > Magnoliopsida > Brassicales > Brassicaceae > Anastatica > Anastatica hierochuntica. The sequence goes on from OVAN01002988.1 coordinate 22,979, forward strand.
TCCGTTATCTTTTATATATCGTTTAAATTCTTTCAACATATTAAAAAATGAATAAATTTTCTACTTTATATTTATTGAATGCATATTTTTATTTAATTTTTCTACTAAACGAATTAAATAAAAAATGATAAAATCAAAAAATTTGATAAATATTTGCATTGGAAATATAAAATGAACTTAAAATAAAACAATAATCAAAGTTTAAAATGACAATTAAAGAATAATGGAGGTATAGTTGTTTTTAAATGGACTCTATACTTCAAATGTATTAAGCATTTTATATTTACTAATTATCTTCAATATGTATTTATTTATAATCATTTTTTTTGAAAATTTTGTTAAATAATGTGTATTGTCATGTCCTTATTGATCTAGCTAGTTATTGATAAGTTTTGTGGCTATATTTTTAACATCCACACAAATAATCTCTTAAGTATTCAAAGTCTACATATGTGTAGATGGAGATGTGTCCTTACTTGATAGGTGTATGCCTTTATTTTATCTTTAATGCATCTGTGATGTGTTTGTAAAATTTGGTGCTATCTAAAAAAAGTCGTAGCTAGGGATTTTAATTTACACAAGAAAGTCAGCTTCTTTCATTTATTACAACAAAAGAAAGCAATGAATATGGTAATAAAATAGCTTGTGTGGTCTCAAATGCAACTCTAAGCAAGTATCGAATTTTAATACTATGATTGAAGATACTAAAATTAATTACTAACTTTCACTTATAATCAATCCCATATATTCAAATTAAGTGACAAACGATAAGTACACATATGATGTAGTTTTTGATTAATAATAGAGAAAGACAATGATACATATTAATATATCATTAAACCAAATCATCCCAACGATCATTAGCTAATTAATCATTTTAAGGATTATGTTTTTGAGTGTAGATGTAATCAGTGTGAGCAACTAAAGTTCTTCTTATCAAGAAGCATTCTTCTTCTCCAACACCATCACACGTTTCCTCTCCTTGTTCTAACTTCTGCATACAACAACAAAAAAGTACTCACGTTAATATCCACACACACACACACACATGAAGAAGAGTGATGTTGAGTGACCTCATGGGAGACTTCTCCCGGAGAAACAAAGGTTGGATTAGGTCGGGCTGATGCGTATGAGAGCGTAGAGCAGAGAAGGAGAGCAATGATGAAGAAGAAAGTTGTGAACTTAGCCATTTTTGTGATATGACTTTACACTATTCTTCTTATAGCTATGTATATCGAGAGAGGTATTGAGTATAGTTAAGATGAGGATGAAGATCTATGAGATTATATTTGAAGAGTATTTATAGAAAAACACACGAGATGTCTATAAGATAAAAAAGATGAGAAGAAACGTGAACCATGCAAATCTTGAGCAAAGTGTACGTCATGATGAAAGCATTACCATACCAAACACGCACATATGTATTTATTATAAGCTTAAATTGAGTTTATGTGATGTTGATGAGAAAAATAACTAATTAAGGAGTGTTTTTGGTTGGTTAATAAGACTAGTTTTGGTGGAATTGATCATTATGGAGTCAACTATATATCTTAAATATTTTACAGACATATATTGAAAGAAGTTGGTGGCGAATGTATCTGTATACTGATGAGATTCACCTAATGATTCTCATGTGAAGTTAATTGCAGTATACACTAATGAGTGTTGTGTTGTAGTCACCTTTTTTCTTTTTGCCTTTAAGAATATTACCTCCAAGAGATTATTCTAGAATTCATTTGATATTGTAAATTAGAATAAAGATTAGTCATCCTTGGACCATAGGCTTATGTTACACTTGGGCATATCTTCTACTTTGTTATATAAATTGGATTGTGAGCCCATTTTAGAATAGTCTTGGGTTGTTTTTTCGAACCGGGTTCTTGTTCTCTTCCACCATTTTTGATTTTGATAGAATTAGAGAGAACTACTCCTAGCACAATATTCAACAAAAACTAAACGACACCGAAATATAAGTTAAAAAAGCACAACGACAACAAGACCAAAACATCTAAAAATCTAATCCAAAAACTCATACGACAAGCGAATAGATCTAACATTGCATGAATCTTGGATACAACTTCCTTAAGTTGTTATGGGCTATTGTCTTCCGGACCATCTCCCAAACCCTATTAATGCAATTTTAAAATATTTCAATTTAATAATAATATTATGATTTGCTTTAATAAGAAAATGTGAATTTGTGACATGATTTAAAATCAAATACCTAATTTCAACTTTGTTTTTTTTGGTCAACAGAGTTCACTAAACTATTTTCTCAAAATTTTAACTAAAAATGAATAAAACTCATGTAGAAAAAAACCAAAAAAAAATCATTGTCAACGTTTCTTCAACTTCAACTTTGATTATATGATTGATATATTAGAAGAAAATATAAACATAGTCAAAAATAAAAAAGAAAGTTTTTTTTTTTGATAATAAAAAAGAAAGTTGGTGTGCACATGTATGTATGTCTCTATAAAGTAGAAGTGCTTGTCATGCTTTTATGTTTTGAAAATTTGCATTTTGAGAGTACGTAGGGCGCTGCTTTGAACCCAACTTTGCCGTTAAGAAAACTACATTCAAGAATATTCTCCTTTTCTTTTTATTATTATATACTCATAAAAGATTTTTGTTATAAAAAAAAAGATTTTTGGTTTAGTATTATCACACCTTTACAGAAGTTAGATTTTCGTCAAATCAAAGATATATTAGTACCTAATTTCATAAAAGTTATACAATGAATTTTCATTGACCATTACATTAATTAGAAGTTATAAAACGTGTATGTATATATAAACGGGTCTCCATAATATAAATTTTCAACCATGTACGTATTAAGACTAATGAATTTTGTTATGTAACAACATTTCAAGAACCAAAATAAATTTAAGTCAAATTATGTTATCATTCTTTTATGTGAATATATATATATATATATATATATATTTAAAAAAAAACGGAAAGAGTGATCGATAGATTAGCTATAGCACCTAGCAGATTCACATGATCAATTTAGAAACTTAGTTTAGTTTGTTAATATTGTTTATCTTATTTTGTGAAAGCAAATAATAACTAATCAATTTTAGATATAAGGAAATTAATCCCCAAAAAGTACCTATCAATGAAATTATATAGAACAACTTAGGTAAAATAAATATAGCCAAAAAAACCTAATAACCAAAAAAATATAGCCATGGAAAGTAGAAAACGCTTCAACAAAAATATAATAAAATAAATATTGCCATGCATGATTCATTTACCTAGTTATCAAAATTCAAGCATAACCATAATATATCAACAATTATCATATAATACTTACCAAAGAGAAATTGGAACTTCAATTTAAAAAGCCACACAAATAAAAATTATATTTTCCGTATTGAATTTTGATTCCGAGGTTATGTTTGCACTTTTTTGTTGTTGTCATTTTCCACTATACTATGAAAATAAGTTTAGCGAACATTAAAAGAAATTTAGAATGTGGTTATATATTTTTTACACAACATTAAAAAGACTAAACTTAGTGATGCAACATATATATCTCAATTTTTGGAAAAATCCGATCTTTTCGCAGGGGTTAATCCACATATTTTAAGATAAATTAAAAAATATGATATTTTTGTTTTAATGCATAAATGCATCTAGTACTGACATAGTTGAAGATTAAAAAGGTTTGGGACCTTAGTAGTTCTCATTTCTACATAAAATATAAATTTTATAGAGGTTAGTCCATTGATTAAGGCGAAATATATAGTTTTATTAAATCACTTGTTAATACGATGCCCATATACTATGAAAATAAGTTTAACATACATTAAAAGAAATTTAGAACGTGGTTAGGTTTTTTTTACACAACATTAAGGAGGCTAAACTTAGTGATGCAACATATATATATCTCGTTAATACGATGCCCATATACTGGCATATGTTGAAGATTAAAGAGGTTTGAGACTTTAGTAGTTCTCATTTTTACATAAAATATAAATTTTATGGAGGTTAGTCCATTGACTAAGGTGAAATATGCAGTTTTATTAAATCACTCGTTAATACGATACCCATATACTATGAAAATAAGTTTAACATACATTAAAAGAAATTTAGAATGTGGTTAGGTGTTTTTACACAACATTAAAGAGGCTAAACTTAGCGATGCAACATATATATCTCATTTTTCGGAAAAATGGATCTTCTCGTAGTGGTTAACCCACTGATTTAGAGAAAAATTCCAAAAAAATGACAATCTTATTTTAATGCATATCTGCATCGTTCACTTACAAAAGATGATGCTCAAAGAGGTTTGGAACCTTTTTTGTCTATGTTTCTTTGGATAATAGAGATTTTATAGCGATTAATCTACTTATTTAGGCTGTATATGAAGTTTTAATAAATTAATTATTAAAAAAGAGAAATGATGCCCATTTACAATGAAAGAAAGTTTAACATAGATTAATATAAATGTAGAATGTTGTTAGAAATTTTTAAACAACACTAAAGAGTATAAACTCCAGTAGGACATTTACCAAAAAACTCTATATTTTCGTAGGAGCTAACCCACCGGTTTTGATAAAAATTCAAAAAATTTGACAATCTTGTTTTAATGCATAACTGTAACGTTCACTAACATAGGATGATGGTCAAATAGGTTTGAAACCTTTGTTGTCTCTCTTTCTCTAGATATTAGAGATTTTATAGTGGTTAGTCCACTTGTATAGGCTGTATATGAAGTTTTAATAAATTAATTGTTAAAACGATGCCCATGTACCATGAAAAAAGTTTAGAATACATTAATATAAATTTAGAATGTGGTTAGAAAATTTAAAAAAAAACTAAAGAGTATAAACTTCAGTATATAGAAAATATACCGAAAACTCTATATTTTCGTAGGGGTTAACTCACTAATTTTGAGAAAAATTCAAAAAATATGACAATCTTGTTTTAATGCATAGTTGCATCGTTCACCAACATAGGATGATGGCCAAAGAGGTTTGGAACCTTTGTTTTCTCCGTTTCTCTAGATAAAAGTGATTTTAAAACGGTTGGTCCACTTATTTTGGCAGTATATCAAGTTCTAGTAAATTAGTTGCAAAAAATTAGAAACAATGCCCATGTACCATGAAAGAAAGTTTATCATACATTAATATAAATGTAGAATGTGGTTAGAAATTTGTAGACAACACTAAAGAGTATAAATTTCAGTATATAGAAAATATATCGAAAACTCTATATTTTCGTAGGGGTTAACTCACTGATTTTGAGAAAAATTCAAAAAATATGACAATCTTGTTTTAATGCATAGTTGCATTGTACATTGACATAGTATGATGACAAAAGAGGTTTGGAACCTTTGTTCTCTCCGTTTCTCTAGATAAAAGTGATTTTAAAACGGTTAGTCCAATTATTTTGGCAGTATATGATGTTTTAGTAAATTAATTGCAAAAAAATTAGAAACAATGCTCATGTACCTTGAAAGAAAGTTTAGCATACATTAATATAAATGTAAAATGTGGTTAGAGATTTTTAGACAACACTAAACAGTATAAACTTCAGTTTATAGAAATTATATCGAAAACGCTATATTTTCGTAGGGGTTAACTCACTAAATTTGAGAAAAATTCAAAAAATATGAAAATCTTGTTATAATGCATAGTTGCATCGTTCACTGACATAGGATGATGGCCAAAGAGGTTTGGAACCTTTGTTGTCTCCGTTTCTCTAGATAAAAGTGATTTTAAAACGATTAGTCCACTTATTTTGGCAGTATATGAAGTTTTAGTAAATTAATTGCAAAAAATTAGAAACAATGCTCATGTACCTTGAAAGAAAGTTTACCATACATTAATGTAAATGTAGAATGTGGTTAGAATTTTTTAGACAACACTAAATAGTATAAATTTCAGTATATAGAAAATATATCGAACACTCTATATTTTCGTAGGGGTTAAATAACTGATTTTGAGAAAAATTCAAAAAATATGAAAATCTTGTTTTAATGCATAGTTGCATCCTTCACTGACATAAGATGATGGCCAATGAGGTTTGGAACCTTTGTTGTCTCTGTTTTGCTAGATAAAAGTGATTTTCAAACGTTTAGTCCACTTATTTTAGCAGTATATGATGTTTTAGTAAATTAATTGCAAACAAATTAGAAACAATGCCCATATACCATGAAAGAAAGTTTATCATACTTTAATATAAATGTAGAATGTGGTTATATATTTTTAGACAACACTAAAGAGTATGAATTTCAGTATATAGAAAATATATCGAAAACTCTATATTTTCGTAGGGGTTAACTCACTGATTTTAAGAAAAGTTCAAAAATATGACAATCTTGTTTTAATGCATAGTTGCATCTTTCGCTGACATAGGATGATGGTCAAATAGTTTGGAACCTTTGATGTCTCTGTTTCTCTAGATAAAAGTGATTTTAAAACGGTTAGTCAACTTATTTTGGCAGTATATGATGTTTTAGTAAATTAATTGCAAAAAAATTATAAACAATGCCCATGTACCTTGAAAAAAAGTTAAGCATACATTAATATAAATGTAGAATGTGGTTAGAAATTTCTAGACAACACTAAAGAGTATAAACTTCAGTATATAGAAAATATATCGAAAACTCTATATTTTCGTAGGGGTTAACTCACTGATTTTGAGAAAAATTCAAAAAAAATATGACTATCTTGTTTTAATGCATAGTTGCATCGTTCACTGACATAGGATGATGGCCATAGAGGTTTGGAACCTTTGTTGTCTCCGTTTCTCTAGATAAAAGTGATTTTAAAACGGTTAGTCCTCTTATTTTGGATGTATATGATGTTTTAGTAAATTAATTGCAAAAAATTAGAAACAATACCCATGTACCTTGAAAGAAAGTTTATCATACATTAATATAAATGTAGAATGTGGTTAGAAATTTTTAGACAACACTAAAGAGTATAAATTTCAGTATATAGAAAATATATCAAAAACTCTATATTTTCGTAGGGGTTTACTCACTGATTATGAGAAAAATTCAAATCATATGAAAATTTTGTTTTAACGCATATTTGCATCGTTTACTGACATAATATGTTGGCCAAAGAGGTTTGGAACCTTTGTTGTCTCCGTTTCTCTAGATAAAAGTGATTTTAAAACGGTTAGTCCACTTATTTTGGCAGTATATGATGTTTTAGAAAATTAATTGCACTAAAATTAGAAACAATGCCCATGTATCTTGAAAGAAAGTTTAGCATATATTAATATAAATGTAGAATGTGGTTAGAAAATTTTAGACAACACTAAAGAGTATAAACTTCAGTATATAGAAAATATATCGAAAACTCTATTTTTTGCGTAGGGGTTAACTCACTGATTTTGAGAAAAATTCAAAAAAATATGAAAATCTTGTTTTAATGCATAGTTGAAACGTTCACTGAAATAGGATGATGGCCAAAGAGGTTTGGAACCATTTTTGTCTCCGTTTCTCTAGATAAAAGTGATTTTAAAACGGTTAGTCCACTTATTTTGGCAGTATATGATGTTTTAGTAAATTAATTGCAAAAAAATTAGAAACAATGCCCATGTACCTTGAAAGAAAGTTTTGCATACATTAATATTAATGTAGAATGTGGTTAGAAATTTTAAGACAACACTAACGAGTATAAACTTCAGTTAATAGAAAATATATCGAAAAAACGCTATATTTTGTAGGGGTTAACTCACTAATTTTGAGAAAAATTCAAAAAATATGAAATTTTTGTTTTAATGCATAGTTGCATCGTTCACTGACATAAGATGATGGCCAAAGAGGTTTGGAACCTTTGTTGTNAACGGTTAGTCCACTTATTTTGGCAGTATATGAAGTTTTAGTAAATTAATTGCAAAAACTTTAGAAACAATGCCCATGTACCTTGGAAGAAATTTTATCATACATTAATATAAATGTAGAATGTGGTTAGAAAATTT
>OVAN01002989.1:0-30924 GCA_900406275.1 Anastatica hierochuntica
AAGAACAAATCAAGAACAAAGATTTAAAGAGAGGCAAGATGCATAAATTAATGAAAGAAATCCATGAACAAAGAGTTTACAAATCTCAAAAGAACTTGAAAGAAATCTAAAAACTAAAGCTTAGGTAGCATAAATGTTCTTGGTAGCTTATGGAGGNTTGGTAGCTTATGGAGGCTATTTATACTAAAAGAGATGAAAGAAAACCCTAAAAAGAAGGTCTTGGTCGGCCATGTTGTCAGCCATCGACCCATCTTGTCGATGGAATCCAACCTTGGGTCGATGGCTGGCAACCTATAGAGGATAATGCATGAGTTGCTGCCCAGGTTGCTGGCCATCGACCCTGGGTAGCTGGCCATCGACCCAAGGGTCGATGGGAGACAACCTTGGGCAGTTCTTGATGTTCCTTGCTCCTCTTTGGTGCCTAGATGATCCCCAACTCTTCCATAGCTTTTTGCCTTTCTTCACCATGATTTTTAAGCTCCAATCCAACTTTGAATCCACCATTAGAGCATCCAAAAGTCCATCCCAAAAGAGCTCCTAAAAATGCAAGAAAGATGGATGCAAAATGCAATATGAACCTATACTAGACTCAAGACTCTAAATGATGCATTCTAAGGCTAATGTGCTTATTTACAACCTAAATATGAATGAAAACTAAGCTAAAACACTAAAATATGCATGAAATTGTATGTACATCAGTCCCCAATAGGACCTGAGGAATCCTTCTTAAAAGAAGGGGGACAGGAGCAGAGACGCTCTACAAGTGGTATAAACTCAACTCTCGCTGAACTAGAAATGGATGTCAGATCCCGGCATGTCAGCTCAGTGTATAGAGACCTCTGTTGGCGATCTTGGAAGTGGTAGATAAAAGGTCTTGAATCATCAATGAACTGCTTCCATGGGGAAGCTAAGATGGCGTAATCCATGAGATGCTTCCCATCGAGGTAAGCATGGAGAGGTCTTTGGTTGTGCCAAATCTTCACCTACTTTGGCAGGCTGAACTCTACCCTCTTGTGACCAGTGAAATCAAACTTCACAAAACGCAAAAGACGAGTGATAAGAGCATCCACAGCAAAAGACTTCTTCTCAGAAGCAATCACCTTGAAGAAGGAGAATTTGTCAGCAACTACCGCGGCCATGTTAAGATCCGTAGCCATCACATAACAAATCTGAGCTCCCAAATCCCAAGTGTGTCTAACGCAAATGAATAAAAGACCCAACTCATCATTGGTAACAACAGCCTGAATAAACTTTGCGTAGATATGGGAGCTATGGACCTTGGCCACGAGTCTAAGAACGGGACTTCAGATACGACACTGCATCGCACTCCTAGAAACAAATTGCCCAATAACATATAGTTCCAAAATTCATTGAACCTCGGCAAAGTTGGGACATAGGTACCTCAACCCTGCTAAAAAATAAACACTCTTGCCAAATCCATAAGGAAAATAAAGTGAAACTGACCCTGCACGATGAATGAGAATGTGCCTTGGTCCGCTACAAGGTTGTCAAGATCCTGATAGACGAGGTGTGCAGATTCCTAGAACTATCGGCAAAGCTCAAGGTAGACGTGCTCTTGAAGCTCCAGCAAGCCTTAGAGTCCCATCATCCGAAAGATATCAAAGAAGTCCTGTTGAATACCTAAAGCCTCAACGAGGTCGTCGACAATGACACGGGTCATTGTGAATGTGATATGTCCCAAATCTTATAGGAGCTGCAAGTTTTGCTCGTCCTATTCCTTAGTAACAAGACGGTTTGCGGGATGTGTGAGATCGTTCCTTCTAAACCGCTCATGTAGATTATAGCTAGACTGCTTCCTTGTCTTGGGAACCTCTCCGAATTTTGCGTCTACCCTTATCCTGCGAAAATGAACACTTGTAAACCAAATTAGTATCAAAAGTTAAAAAACTATAAACATGAAAACTATTCTCTCTATTGCAAGGAGCAATGTCCCTGTAGAAATCAAACTCATAGACATCAAGAGCATGCATCAAAACAGTTCACAAAGCAAGAACATCATCAACATATCCAATTTTCGTTTTGCATTCATAGTCCAAGTGAAACTGAGCAAATTCATCGCAACCAACCATCAAAACATGTAAAATCATTCATAAGGATGCCACAAAAGAATAATATCATCAATAAACAAGGCAAATCATCAAGAACATGCATTCTCGCAAACTCTTGGCGTCCGAAACGCGAAATAAGAAAATCACCAAATTCAACCCTCAAATCGCTAAATTCAGGTGCAATTCTACTTCTAAACATCATAGAACATGTATATATCATCATTCAAGCACCAAAAATCGATTAAAAATCAAGGAAACAAAAGCTCCCAAAGTCACCCTAAAAAGTAACGAAAATTAAAGTGAGAATTTTGAACACATACCTTCGAATTAGCGAAAACTGATCATAAAGAATGATAAAGGGCAAAAATATAATGAGTTTAGGATCAAAAAGTACTCAGACCGTTAAGATTTGAGCACAAAAGAGATTTCGGAGGTGATTTTTCATTTTGAGAAGAAAAAAAGAAGAATGAGAGAACAAATAGAGGGCGAAAATCTAATGAGTTTAGGCTAAAAAATCACTCCAATCCGTTAAGATTTGAGCACAATCGAGATTTGGGAGGTGATTTTTTGTTTTGAGAAGAAAAAAGAAGAATGAGAGAACAAACCTGTGTTGCGCGATTTGATCATCTTTTTGCGTCAAGGATCGATCGATCCTTGTCCCTCTGTCATGGTGCGTAAAATGTCAAGGATCGATTGATCCTAGGGTAAGGATTGATCAATCCTTGCCCTTTTGTTTTGGTGCATAAATTGTCATGGATCGATCGTTCCTGGTGCAAGGATCGATTGATTCTTGTCATTCTGTCTGGAGCACCTATTTCTGCAATTCCAAAGCAAAAAAAAAATCAAAAGCACCAAAAACCAAAAACACCAAAAAACAAAAAACACTACAAATCTAGCTAAATGAAAACAAAAATTCTTAGTGGGTTACCTTCCATACAACGCTTGTTTAAAGTCTCGAGCCTGACTGTAACGCGATCAGATGGTAGGTGTATCCGTTAAAGGAATCTGCATTCCTTCTTCGGGTGGCGCGTCTGCAGTGTATGGCTTCAATCTTTGGCCATTTATAGTTAATCTGTGTCCATTGTCTTTAAGAACGACAAATCCATATGGTCAAACCTCATAAATAATGAATGGTCCCGAGCAACGCGATTTGAGCTTTCCTGGAAACAATCTCAAATGTGAGTTAAACAAGAAACGCTGAGATACTGACAAGGGCATCACACTGACTCCTGACTGCAAATCACAGAGACATTTCTCAAAAGTAAGTGATCCAATCGTGCAAGGTAATACAAAAGGACTTGGATCCTCGCGTTTCTCCGATGCGATGTTCTCTAGAACTGTAAGCAGTGATACACCTTGTTCTAAGGTCATTCTATCTGAAAGAATCTCCTTCATGTATCTCATAAGATAAGGTACCATCTTGACTGCCTCTACGAAAGACAATCGTACATGTAACTCACCAACTAGATTCTTCAGCTTCTTGTACTCGCGTTCTTTGATCTTTTGATGGGGTATTGACGGATATGGAGGTTTAGGGATGTAAGGCAGGGGTGATACACAGTCTTCCTCAACCTCCAATGGCTTCATTTTATCACGAGAATCAGGTGTCCACGTCTTGACATGGACAGATCGATCTTGGCGCAGGGATCGATCGAGTCCTGTCATTATGTTTGAGGTGTTTAAGCGCATGGATTGATTGATCCTAGGGAAGAGATTGATCGATCCTTTCCCTTCTGTTTTGTACGAGTTTTTTTAACTCGTTTCCGCTTCGCAACATGATGGCATTGTAGTATTCCTTGAGATTCTTCTCTTGTTTTCCTGAAATGACGCCCGGAGGGGCTCTATTGCTCATAGAAGTCTAAGCAACCTGTGTTTCCAGTAATTTCATGTGAGTGCTTAACGTCTCAAACTTTCCATTGAGATCACTGTACATGTTGTCCACCTTATTATTTATATACGCATCGGACTTGGTCTGATTTTCCAGGACTTGATGTAGCATTTTCTTCAGCTCGCTATCTTGAAAAGATGTGGAAGATTGTCCTTGGTTCTGGTTATGATAACACGATTGATAATTGTTCTTGAATCCTCCGAAACCATACTGTTTTTGTTGATAACCAATGTTCCCAAAACCACTGCTCTGATTCTGATTCTTGTTATGATATCCAGAATTGAATATACTCTGATTTTGTTGGTATGCCTTGTTCTGGAATTGGTTACGTGGATTGAAACCTCTATTACCAAAGTTTCCTTGACCTCCAATGTAATTCACATCTGCCTGACCACCATTCAACTCTTCAGACATGAACTCTTGATACATTTTGATGTGATCCTGGGGTTTTAGGATCAGACTCTTAAGACCGTCACTTCATTGTTGGTTGGTGGAGAGAATGTACGGAAGACTTGGAAGATGGAATGACGAGAATGGTGGTGAAATGGTGAGAATGGAGAATCGAAAGGTTGAACAAAGTGAAACTTCCAAGAGTTGTGAGACACTCTTAGACTTTCAGACTCGGATCAGAGACGACACACGACTCTTTTTTAGGAATGGATTGAATGACGCCACAAAAGGTTGCGGAAAGGCCTTTCGATAAGACGTAAGAGATCAAATTTCGACACACGAAAACTGATCAATGATCCAAAATTTAGAAGAAAGTTTTTGATAAAAATTTGGATGATTTTCTTACAAGGGGGACACATCCTTCTAAAGAGAGAGAGAGAGAGAGAGAGNGAGAGATTTCATAAAAACATAAAGGCTTGTACATGCACAAAGCCTAGGAAATAACAAACCGAAANNNNTAAAGGCTTGTACATGCACAAAGCCTAGGAAATAACAAACCGAAATAAATGTTAAGTTTGAATGAAAACTAATGAGATAAAATAAAGAGAAGGGACCACGAAATTGATAAGAAAAATGGGCTTGGATATAGTACTAGGGTCTTGCCTCGTTAAAAACCTTTATTCGGAAAACCCGGTGGGACAAAACCGAATAGAGGAAAAGAGTACAAGTCCTAGTACCTCCCTTGCTAAAAAGCTAAAGTAGTTTGAATCTCAACCAGTGTGGTTGGATAAGCAAACTCAAGAAAGCCCAAAACTAAGTGTATGGTTCGTTGAATAGCTTGCTTTGAGTCTTGCTTCATCTTCATTGAGCTCTTTTAGGGTCTCCATTCTCCTCAGGTTCAACCTGCTCCTTTAGCTTCTTTGGCTACAAGTTGTTCCTCAAGATTTTTGACTTCCTTTGTTCCTTTCTTGGTCATGATCACATCATTCCCTCCCACTTGAGAAAGATTTTCCCTCAAATTCGAACCTATTGCAAGAAAACAAACTAAGTTAGTAACGTTGAAGATTGGACTCTCGTTATATTTACCTTGCAAGTCGAGTTCGTAGGTGATCTTGGTGATCTTGAATGGCTCATAAAATAGTTGATTCAACTTGGATTTCCATTTTTTTATGCATTCCTCAAGTTTGAATAATCTGCAAAAACACAAAACAATATAGCACAAGCGAAATATTTATAAAGTAAGAGTTTTATTCCGAAAAGGAATTTATTCGGCTTTGGATTGAAGTTTGAATCAGGTGGTTCTTCTTTGATCAGCATGAAGTATTTGATGCCTTGATGCTTTTCCTGATCCAAATTCGGTGGCTTGAAGCGATCGTCTTCCTCTCGCTTGAAGATCCTTCTTGTGCTCTTTATGGGTGTCGTGAAATATGTACTTGGCACTTTTGACAAAGACAAGAGCATTATATCTGTGTATACATTGATAAATAAATCTTTTAGAGCATAAATACTTAGCTTAGAACATTCTCCTGGTCGCCATATGTAAGCTTGAAGTGGTCTAATCTTGCGAGATCGCGAATTAGGCATGCGCAGAATGACTTGATTTGTAAAATTTATAAATTTTAGCTCGAAACTTATCTTAGCCTCAAACTGAATTGACATGGGTCCTTTAAGGCTTAAGAATCTATAATATGCCTAATCATCCCTTGAATCCTTCTTGTTTGGTTGGAATGCTCTTTGGAGTGCGTATATATCTAGATCGGTAATGTTCAAATGCGTCAAGTTTGTAAAATCCGTAACTCTCAGGTCTGAGATGGGGTTGTGATGATTCTAGTTGTAAAAGATTATCTGAAGAGTTAGCTTTCCAGAATAATTGATCTTGTTTTCTAATTCTCTTTTGTCGGTGAGATATGATCTTCGGAGTGCTTCTATGTCAAAGTTGTTTTCTTGCCAGCTTACTCGGTTTGGTTGTCGTGTCATCGCTTCAGCCAATGTTCCTTTGTTGATGCTGGTTCTTACATCATTGAAATCTCTTTTTGCGAACAGTATGGTCTTTAAAACAGTTTGACCTAAATCCAAAAACAATAAGTTAGGCTTCATCCTATTCTTGGAGTCTAGGTACTTACTTTGGGTCATTTGCTTTGGACCTTTTTGAAGATAGATTTCGTCGGGTGACTTCTCCTTGATTACCAATTTTTTAAGTGCATCTTTAGCTCTTTTCAGTTTTTCATGGCTTTGGAGTTTAACATCGAATTCAATTTCTTTTGAGAAAAGATCGAGTTATGCGCTTGATTCGAGTTTGGTTTGTCCATGCGCTTCTTCGGGATGTTTAAATAAGATCGGCGCTTCTAGACATTTCTCCTTTTCACCTGTACCTTTTACAGCTTCTTTTGGACAAGAGAAGTGTGTTATCAAGTCATGAGAAATATTCGAAATAACATGGTTCAATTGATCACTTACCTTAATCAGATCGGCGTTAGTCGGTTTAGTGATCAACGTTGGAGCTTCTTCTTGCTTGACGAGTTTCTTTTGTTGATTTCTCTCTTTGTCCGTCAACTTTTTGTTGCTGATTTCTTGGTTTGAGAACTTTCCTTTGTCTTTAGACTTGGGTGCATACTTATGCCTTAAGATCACTTTCAATTCCTCCCAAGTGGTGATAGTTGGTTCTTTGTAAAGTTTGCATTCTTTATCTTCTTTCAACCACAACTTATAGGCGCTTCCCGTGAGGGCAATAACAGCATAAAAAAGTCATCCTTCTTCAGGATACGGGTGAGATGAAGCCATTCGTCCATAATTCTTTCCAATTCTACATACACTTTAGGATTATTAGTACATTGTAAAGAAGGGGTTTGGAACTTTAAACCTGGTAAAAATTGTGCAGTTAACATTCATCTCGGCCATGGTGCCTTCACTGATGACGGTAGGAGTTGTTGGAAGTTGGGCTATCGTATTTGGCAGTTGAGGGATCATGTTGCCTCCGGTTGGATTCGCTATGACCGGATCGGCCGATCTTTTCCTTAAAGACCGTAAACTTCTTATTCAACTTCTCGTCTAATTTCTCGTCCATCACCTTTGCCGTGCTGGCCATGCTGGCCATGATAGCATCAATGAGGGCTTGGTTGTTACTGGTCTTTGACATTATACCTGCAAGAAAATCATAAAGAAACAGCAAGTAAAACATTCCACAAGAAACAAACACAAAAGCGATTCAGTTCTGAATTTTCGTAATCTGAACAGCTCGGAAACAACAGAACATGAAAATGATCTAATAATGCTCCAAAATTCCCAAATTAATTTTAACAAATACTAGACTCATCCTAGGTTCTATTTCAATTGGTTTTAAAATTTTATCTTTCATCAATAATTTATAAAAATTTTAGCAATTTGACAGAATTCTGGAAACTGAAATCTCGAACAGCCTGGAAAGAATAGAACGTCCAAATTGTCTAAATATTTTAACAATTTCTTGAATCAATTTTAGAAAATACAATACTAAATTTCGTTCAGATTAACTTGGATTAATAATTTTTTATATCACCAATAATTTATGAAAATTCACGCAAGTTGACAAACATAATCTAGAAAATGAGATATCGAACAACTTTAGAGATGAAATGACACAATCTTTTTGACGAAGTGGCTCTGATACCACTTGATGTGATCCCAAGGGATTAAAATCATACTCTTAAGACCGTCACTTCGTTGTTGGTTGCTGGAGAAAATGCGCGGAAGACATGGAAGATGGAATGGGCGTGAATGGTGATGAAATGGTGAGAATGGAGAATCGAAGGGTGGAACCAAGTGAAACTTCCGAGAGTTGTGAGAGACTCTTGGACTTTCAGACTCGGATCAGAGACGACAAACAACTCTTCTCGAGGGATGGATTGATTGACGCCACAAAAGGTTGCGGAAAAGTCTTTTGATAAGTCGTTAGAGATCGAATTTCGACACATGAAAGCTGATCAACTATACAATATTTAGAACAAAGTTTTTGATAAAAAGTTGGATGATTTTCTTACAAGGGGGGCACGCCCTTCTAAAGAGAGAGAGAGAGAGAGAGAGAGAGAGAGAGAGAGAGAGAGAGAGAGAGAGAGAGGGATTGCATGAAAACATAAAGGCTTGTACATGCACAAAGCTTGAGAAATTACAAACCGAAATAAATGCTAAGTGTGAATGAAAACTAAAGAGATAAAATAAAGAGAAGAGAGCCACGAAATTGATAAGGAAAATGAGCTTGGATATCAATAAGGGGCCACTTGAATATAGTACTAGGGCCTTGCCTTAAAAACCTTTATTCGGAAAACCCAGTGGGACAAAACTGAATAGAGGAAAAGAGTACAAGTCCTAGTACCTCCCTTGCCGAAAAGCTTAAGTAGCTTGAATCTCAACCAGTGTGGTTGGATAAGAAAACTCAAGAAAGCCCGAAATTAAGTGTATGGTTCGTTGAATAGCTTGCTTTGAGTCTTGCTTCATCTTCATTAAGATCTTTTAGGGTCTTCTTTCTCCTCGGGTTCAACCTACTCCTTTAGCTTCTTTGGCTACAAGTTGTTCCTCAAGCTTTTTGACTTCTTTTGTTCCATTTTTGGTCATGATCACATCACATATGTCCCAATTTCTTCTCTTGGAACACAAGTGTATCATTTTGTTCCCAACAAAGTGTACTCCTTTCTTATCTCTTCCCATCAGCTCATCAAGCTTTGACTGCAGATCATCAATCCTCTTCGCATCTGATGATACACTCCCACTACGACGATTGAAAATTGGGTTTGCGATTGGATTGGCTATTCACCATATTATTCACCAGCATGTAAGCTTCTTCTACAGTCTTGGTCATGAAGTTACCGTTGCTCGCAGTGTCCATAGCATTCTGATATTCCTCTTCAACTCCATTGTAGAAAATGTTGAGGAGATTCTAATCTGTTAAACAATGATGTGGAAAATCATTGGTATACTCCTTGAATCTATCCCAAGATGCATTGAAGCTCTCATTACCAATCGGTGAAATCCAGTGATCTTGTTTTGGAGAGACATAGACCGTGACTTCGTAAAGAAATGCCCTAAAAAGGCTGCCTTAATCACTTCCCAAGTAGCCAAAGAGTTTGTTTCTAGACTGTTGTACCATCTCATAGCCTTGTCATTCAATGAGAAGATGAATAACCTACATTTCAGAGCTTCAGCGGGTACCCCATTGTGCTGAATAGTATTGCAGATGGCTTCGAATTTATCTAGAAGGTACATAGGGTTCATGGATGGAAACCCATGAAACTGATTCTGCTGAACCAAGTTAATGAGACCAGTCTTGATCTCAAAGTGTCTTCTTTCAATGGGAAGGGGACAAATCCCAGCATGATTCGTAGAGAAAGCCTCAGGAGTGTCATATTACGCCAAATTCACCCTCTATTGAGGTTGATTTGAGCCTTGTTGCCCCGCAGCTGCAGCATTTTGCTGGCAGATCTTGTGAACATCAGCATTAGCACCACCTTCAATAGGTGGATCAATTCCTGGAATAGCTCCAGGGAAGAGAGAATTTTTTCGAATCTAAAGGTTTTCCATGTTGTCACCCATTATTTCTGCGAACTAACTCCGAAATATCCTCAAGTAGCTTCTTCTTCTGTCTCTCTAGATGTCCAAGTTCTTGCTCAAATTCAAGAAGATTTGTTTTCCATTGGCTTCTAGTCTGAAGTCTGTTCATGCACCTGAAAGCACAAAAACAAAGAAGAAAAAAGGCACGCAATGATCATAAGTTCTATGACAACCTATTGGTCCCCAGTAACGGCGGCAGAAAACTTGATAGCTCAGGTTTTCGCCCGAGAAAACACTGCAAGCGTACAGATGTGTACTTTGTAGTTGTTCAGGATTGAATCCACAAAGACCAAAAGTTGCACGTAAAACTATCAGATCAGACGCGGGCTAAAGCGAAAAAGAAGGTTTGTAGATGGATGCAGCAATTCGAAATCAAGCAAGCAAGAAACAAAGAAACGCAAGAGTTGTAAATAAGTTGGAGGAAAGTGTTGGGTATTGGGTTTTCCCAGGGAAATCATTTCATCAGGATTTTATGTTTGTTGTCAGGAAACTTTTAAGGACCATCTTGAACTCAATTCACAATTATATAGTCAACCTACTTCCGTAGTGCCAACTACCTATGTTTAAGGCTCGTAGACACTAACTTCTGTCAAATTTTGAATCCTAAACATGCATTCTAGACGGGATTGATTTGTTCACAAATTGCTTAACATCAGCTTCCGTTGTTCTAAGAAAATTTTCTCACTTATCTTTTTTCAGAAATTCCATCAAACACTTTCGGTGCGTGAAATATCATAGGTTCATGAACTATGTGATCAAGCTAATTCAAGCATTAAACACAAAGACAAGTGAAGATCAATTGATAATTCCTCGATCTAACAACCTAACAATCACAAATTCATGAAATCCCCTATAAGAAACCCTAAACCTAACTATAGAATTACTCACTCATAATCAATGAACAATCACAAAAGAAATCAAGAGAAAGCGTGATGTAATTGCAATTGAAAGAGTAAAAGGGTTCAGAAATCTTCTCTGAAACGAAGTACATGTTTGGATTTGTCTCCCTTAGGTTACAAAACTCTCTCTCTTGTCAAAATCACAGAAAAAATATAATGAAAGAATAAATACGAGTTTAGGTAATAGATATGTTATTTGGTTCTCGAAATCTGGGTTCGGTTCCAAAAACTTGGTCTATGAATCCCTGTCATTCTGCCATGATGTTTCACCTCTTCAAAAAAGCTTCCTTCGATGTTTGAAATCCGTTCGAAATTTGATCTTTCGGCAAAATCAAGCTCATTACCTATAAAAACACTAAAGAACACAAAATCGCTCCAAAGAGAACCAAATACATACCAAAGTACCATATATCTCGACTAAAACAGCAATAAAATCCTATAAAATGCTAATATACCAAATCTCCCAGTCTTGAATCTTTGTTTGTCCTCAAGTAAAGGAAACAAAGATTAAGTCTACGGGAAAAGAAGTTTGAAAATAAAATGGACATATGACAAAATCACGGTAGTTGCCGAAAACTTGTGCATACAAAGCTATTGCTTCCACCATGTTACTCAACTTGATTCCAATTTATTTCCTACATTATCCGAATGTGTTTCCCTTCCTAAGATTCTAGAGATAAAATCATTTTTGTTATTTCTTAGCATGATTTATCGTTTTTTTTCCAATGAGTCCAACAACTTCCTCTTTCATTTTCTAGTAAATACTTAGAAATTCTTCTTTTACTTTACTTAAACATTTTATCCTCTAGCATCTATCTTATATATTCCTTTTTCATTTAGAGCCACTATCACTAAATTAATCCCGTTGATTCATTATTCCTTTGAATCCTCATTAGTGGCTCTCTTTTCTATTTAACTTTTGAGACTTATGCTAGAACTAGGCATGTTTTAGAATCTCTCAAACTTCATTTCTTACACAACTTTTTTCCCCTATTTTAATAACCATGCTTGCATCATTTCCCCTTTAAGAAAAATCTTTTCAAGTCTTTAACATTAGATATAGCAAGAATATATCCCAAACCCATGTATGAACCGAACAACCCCTTCCTAAATTGTAGTTAACCTTAAAATGAGGCTAACTTTAAGGAAGCACTAGACTTCGTCGTTCAACTTCATAGTTTTTTCCCATGTGTGCATTTTCCGGAAGAGGCCTCACATTCAAATGATTAGGAGGGTTAAAAAAGAAAAGATTTGGATCTTCAAGGTAAGGTAACTACTCTTAAGATGAGAGTATCCACTTGAGTTAAGAAGAGTGGTAAAATATGGTCAAAACATAACTCAAGTGTTTAATGTCTTACCATAGAAGAGAACATCAAGACCATAAGCAAGAAAACTAAATTCAATTAGGTCTTTTCTTAAATGTGATTGACTTCAAATCTAATATGCTTCAATTTTCATAAAGAATTTCAAGAGACCAATTCCAAACATGGATTTTTCAAATGTCTAGATGGTCAAGCATTAAATTACTACTAATGAGGGCATTGAATCGTAAGCATGACTAAGTCTACTTACAAGGCATGAATGCATCTATATGAATTTCAAAAACCAAGGAAATTTTCAAAAAAACAAATTTCACAAAATTTAGCTATGTACAATGCATATTCACAATGCCTGACTCAAGGATGATTAAAAGGAAACAAAACAAATAAAAATTCTCATTAGTACTTAGCCCCTCCCCTAGACTTAAACTTCACCATCCCAGTGAACTTTAAACCGTGAGAGTGACTTTGGAAATCAAACAAGCAAAAATCAAAAATTGAAAAGAAATAACCAATGGTATATACATTGGATTTTAGGAGTACCTTTGTGAATGGATAAGACGATTTAGACCAAAGGTTTGTAATTAGATCCAAGGCATAAAATTTCTTAGCCTTGATTCTTTATTCGAATGGTTCTCCTTTGGTACCTGATGTGTACATATTTTCATGCATATTTAGATGCATTTTAGTTTAGTTTCATCCACTTTTAGGTTGTATATATGGCATATAAGTCTTAGAATGCATTAGTTTGAGTCTAGAGTATAGTTTAGGAACATATTGCATTTATGTACATTTTCTTTACATTTGTAGGCGCAAATTTGATATGGATTTATGGAGGCTCCAGAGATGGATTCAAGGTGGATTTGGAGCTAAGAAATCAAGGAAAAGAGGAGCTAAATGCTATGGAAGAAGTGGGGATCAACAAGGCATCCAAGAGGAGCAAGAATCCACAAGAAACTGCAAAGGGGACCAGCCATCAACCTAGAGGTCGATGTTGTGTCTCCTAAGGTTGAGGCAAGGTCTCCTTTACAGCCTGCTGCCTAAGGCAACACAGCATCGACCTCTGAGGTCGATGGTGAGTCTCCTGAGGTCGATGTTGTGTTGCCTTTATCCGAAAAACACCCTTTTTAGGGTTCCTCTCTTCTCTCTTTAGTATAAATAGACCTCTTATGTTCCAAGAACAAGGACACACTTCTTTAAGCTTAGAAACCACTCTTTTATCAAATTTTCTTTATGTTCTAAGTTCATTCTTTTGATCTTTTAGATCAAGACTCTCTCTTTATACTTTTTTTTATCTCAAATCTTTTTTTTTATTAGATCATGCTTATATTTCTCATCTTTTCTCTCTTCTCTCATATGATGTGTGAGTAGTCTTTCCTTGGATTTTGGAGATGGTGGAATTGAGATGATTTGTGGTTAGGTAATGGTGTTTAGTGATAGATAGGACTTAGAACTCTCTAGTTTAGGTGTATTTAATGCTAGATCTATGATAAAAACTAGATCTTGACATGTATATATTTCACGCCCGAGAGGTGTTCGATGAAATGTCTAAGAGAGCCTAAAGTATGCAGAACTTAGCTTAGCCAACAAGAGTTGATATCTAGGGAGTTTGGTGAAAAAGTGGAACGATACTTAATGATTGCTTGCTAAATGATCACAATAAACGAGAGTTGAGTGAAATATGTTAGCTTGCATATATGACTTTTAGCCATGAGAGTGGTATTAGTTCAAACTTTTATTCCACAGTCATGAGGTTGAGTTCTTGTTGATTTCTCTTGTTACACCATTACCTAGCTACTAAATCGGATCATTGACTAGGCTAGGAATAGATCTAGGGTTGTGATGGATGATTAGGCTAGATCTTGGTATAGATTCCTACTAGATCTAGTTTAGTTCTTCATAGTTATTTGCTTGCTCATTGACGCCTAGAAAGTGTTCGATGAAATGCTTGTGAGAACTAGATCTATGTTTTTCACCTTGGGCTATGTGAGTAGTTTTCCCAAAGGGACACCAAGGTGTTAAATGGCTAAAAGATCTTGAGACTCACTATCACTTACATGTTTAGATAGGCAATAAATGAGTGTTTAGTCTTGTAATGTGTATGGGTGAATATATCTCCGTTACGAGAATGGGTTGATCGATTATAGAGGGATCCTTGGTCTAGGAATAGCTTCGATCCTCCAATAAAGCCTTACCAAAGTCAATCACACTTCTAGATTGAACCCGGACCTATAACCATCATCACAAGATCCATCTTTATCTTATCGCTTTTACTTGCTTATTTATTTAAGTTTCTAGTTTATGATTTACTTTTATGCTTTGCTTTCCTCGTCTACTTATGTTTCCTTGATTTGATTTCCTTTAATCACAAAAGCCAAAACCCCCTTTTCATATTCGCTTAGCTTAAGAACACTTGTGTATTCTTAAAGTGTGAACTTATCTAGCTAAGGTTTTCTCCTTGTGGTTCGACCCCAAAGTACTACAATAGCATATCCGTGCACTTGCGAATTGTGTGATTGTTAGGAAACAGGCATATAAATTTTAAAGCTTCGTTCTGATGTTGTTTGCAAAAACGATCGCGCAACAAGTTTTTCGTGCCGTCTCCGGGGAGCTAATATAGCTAATTCTAGTTTATCTTTGAGATTTCAATTCTTTTTGAGACTAAGCTTTTATTTTTAAGTATCAAACTAATCTCTTTGCTTTTGTGTTTGTTATTTTGCTTTGTGAGGTAATGAATCGACGGAATCAAAGAGGTCTTAATGAGCAAAGAATGAACTTGGGCATGGAAGAATGAAGAATGGATATGAGGAATGGAAATGATGATGGGTGTGTCATGGAAAGGTTCCACTTTCAAGAGGACCGTGCACTTCAAGAGCTAATTGTGGATTTTGACAAGCCATTCACCAATCCTACAAGAATTGTTATAAGATGTCCTCAACACAACCTCCCTCACTTTGAAATCAAGCCGAGTTTAATTGGATTGATACAAATCTTGCGATATTTTGAGCTTAATGAGGAAGATCCAATCGAACACATCGACAATTTTGAGAAATTTTTTGAGACGGTTAGCATACTAGGAGTCCCCGAGGATCTAGTAAAGCTCTCTCTTTTCTCATTCTCCTTGGAAGATAAAGCTTCTCAATGGGAGAGAAGTGTTAAAATCTCAACCATAACCACATGGGAAGAATGCAAGAAGCGATTTCATGAAAGATTCTACTCTCACAAGAGGACTACTAAGTTTAGAATTGACATTGCCTCTTTCAAGCAAGGAATAGAGGAGACCTTTGGAGAAGCATGGGAGAGATTTGGCGGTTATGTGAGAAGTTGCCCACATCATGGCTTCATAAAAGGTAGCCTTCTACAAATTTTTCATCGAGGAGTCCATGGACAATTTAGGCTTGCTATGAACACGGCAAGCAATGAGAATTTTGCTAGCTTATCAACCGAACAAGGTGAGAAGCTAGTTGAAAATTTGGCAAGCAGCTACCATGAATAAAATGGCTATGATGACCACTCAAGAAGGTATGATAAGCGCTATGAGGAGATGAGTGCTAGGATTGAGAAACTTGCAAAAGTATGTGAAGAAGCGCTTATTCATCCCAAAGAGAAAGATTCGACTAAAGAAGCTTCAAGAGGCCAACAAGAGAAGGTTAATTTTGTTCAAGAAGGCTACAAAGGATCTTATTCCCAAGAAACTTCACCAAGAATGGTACATGAAGAGAAACCTTCTATCGAACAAAATCCTTCTAAGGAAGATGAGATTAAAACCATGTTAAAGATGCTTGTGGTTGCGAAGGATGATTTCAAAAGGGGAATGTTTGAGAAGATAGACATGATCTACCATAAGTATCAAAAAGACTTCGTGAAGCTAAAAGAAAGGTATGAATCTCTTGCCTCTTATGTGAAGGAGATGGCATACAAGCTAGCGGAATAAACTTCTGTGTTGGAATGTCAAGAAGGAAAATTTCCCTGAAAGTGTGAAGTAAATCCTAAGGATTTTTGTCAAGCTATAGCATTGAGAAGTGGAAATCAATTGCCACCAAGGACTCATGAGGAGAAACCTAAAGAGGATGAGGAGAAAGTTGAAGAGGTCCATATGGAAGAAGAGCTTCGAGAGGAAAACCAAGAAGAGGAAATTCCCAAATTATGAGGACAAATTGATGTGTCAGTATTTTAGTAGGCTTTTAGTACGTTTTCATTCGAGATCTATGGTTTTTAGTATGTATTCAGATTATTTTGGCGCGATTTTGAGTTCTTTGTTTTTTTTACAAAATCTGAGCTTGAATGTGCGAAAAGGAAGCATTTTGGATGGATTTCAAGCTTCGAAGGAAGTGTTCGCACAAAGCTGGAAAATACCGAGATTTTGGACACAGATCGATCGATCCAAGGACATGGATCGATCGATCCCTGTCCCGATTTTCAGACCGACTTTACGAAGAACCAGACCAAACTTATTTCAAATCAGATTTCATCACAAAGACCTAGACTCAAGTTTCTCTTTTCATTATTCAACTTTTCAGATTTTGAGAGAGATTTGAGAGAGTTTGTAACCTAAGGAGAAAAATCATCTTCCATATTTCGAATGTGAGAAGAATTCTGAACCTTATTCTTTGTTTATTGATTAATACAATGATGTCTTTCTTGAAATTGATTTGTGTTAATTCTCTGAACTTGAGTGAGTAGTTTAATCATTTGGTTTAGGGTTCTCACAAAGGGGATTCATGATTTGTTGATATAGAATTGCATGTTTAGGGATATTATCTAATGGATCTTCGTCTATAGTTAATCGTAATGCATGAAACTGAATTGATCACTTAGTTTCAGATCTTAGGTTGTTTAACTGCTGGAAGGTGAATGTTTAAATGACTGAAAGAATTATAGATGAGAAATTCTTCTTAAGCCAACGGAAGTTGATCTTTAAGTGAATTGTAAACCTATCAAATCTGTAAGTAATGCATGACTAGAAATCGAAGGTCAATGGAAGTTAGTCTCGAGGTTTCTAGTGCATAGGGCGATGATGCTACGGAAGTAGATCAGTTCTAGAATAGAATTTGAGTTCAAGACGGTTCTTAACATCTTCTCTAATCTGTATTTTAAGTCAATAATGAATTGTTTCCCTGAGAATACCTGATGCCCAACACTTTTCTGCATTGTGTACAACCTCGTTGCTTTCAGCGTTTTATTTGCTCTCTTTGTTTCAATATTTGCATCATCTCTAAAGACATCTTTTTAGCCTTAGCGCGCTGTTTAATTTTGATTCTTCGTGCTACTCTTTGGTCTCTGTGGATTCGATCCCGAACCACTACAACGTACATCTGTACGCCTGCAGTGTTATCTCAAGTGAAAACATGAGCATATCAAGTTTTCTGGCATCGTTGTCGGGGACCAATAGGGAGCCTTAGAACTTAGGATCATTGCGTGCCTAAGGCATTTTTCTTTTTGTTTTTAATCTCTTATTTTTCTTTGTTGTTTTTGTGCTTTCAGGTGCATGAACAGGCCTCACACTAGAAGCGAAGGGACATCGAATTTAGCTGAGTTCGAGCCTGAACCTTCGCGTCTAGAGAGACAGAAGAAGAAAGAGAAGTTGCTGGAGCTAATTGAAGAGTTTGAGTTTGTTGTAGTCATGGGTGATAACATTGGTGCAGACATTCAAGTTCACAATAATCCTCTCTTTCCTGAAGCTCTTCTAGGAGCTAATCCACCTGCTGGAGGTGGTGCTAATATTGGTGCTGGTGCTAATGCTGGTGCTCATCAAGCTGGCCAGTAGAATGTTGCAGCTGCAGGGCAGTAACGCGCAAATCAACCTCAACAGAGGATGACTATGGCGCAATATGATATTCCGGAGGCCATCTATGCAAATCGTGCTGGGATTCGCCCGCCTCCCATTGAGAGGAGAGATTTTGAGATCAAGAGAGGTCTCATTAACTTGGTGCAGCAGAACCAGTATCATGGGTTGCCATCACATAATCCTATGCACCATCTGGATAGAATTGAGGCCATCTGCAACACTATTCAGCACAACGGAGTGCCTGCTGATGCTTTGAAAGGTAGGTTGTTCATTTTCTCTTTAAATGAAAAAGTTACAAGATGGTACAATAGCTTGGAGCTTGATTCTCTTAGGGCTTGGGACGAGATCAAGGCTGCCTTCCTTGGGTATTTCTTCACGAAATCGCGGTCTATGTCTGTGAGGAGCAAGATTGCTGGATTTCGCCAACTGAATGTTAAGAGTTTTCATGCAGCTTGGGAGAGGTTTGGAGAGTATCTCAATGATTGTCCTCATCATGGGTTCGCATATTGGAACCTCCTAAACATTTTCTTCAAAGGGGTTGAGGAGAAATATCAAAACGCTATGGATACTGCTAGCAATGGGGATTTCAGTACCAAGACTGTGCAGGAAGCTTTTCAGTTGGTGAATAACATGGCGAATAGTCAGGCTAATCGCATATCAGACTATGAGCGTGGTAGAGGAGTTGTGTCATCTGATGCAAAGAGAATTGATGAACTACAGTCAAAGCTCGATGAGCTAATGAGGAGAGATCAGCAGAGTGTGAACTTTGTTGGTGAGCAGAATGATGCACCTGTGCTTCAAGAGCAAAACATGGGGAAGATGTACCAGGATTACATGTCTGAGGAGCTAACTGATGTGAATTACATTGGTGGACAAGGAAACTTCGGTAATAGAGGTTTCAACCAGCAGAATCAATTCCAGAACAAGCCTTACAATCAGAATCAGATTGTCTTCAACTCTGTATTTTATAACAAGACTCAGAACAATGGCTTCAGGAACAGTGGCTATCAGCAGAAGCAGTTTGGTACAGGAGGATTCAAGAAAAATTATCAGTCGGGGTATCAGAATCAGAACCAAGGACAGTCTTCTGCATCTTCTGAGGATAGCGATCTGAAACAAATGATCCAACAAGTGCTGGAGAATCAGACAAGGTCTGCTGCAGAAATTAATCAGAAAATCGATGGCGTGTACAGTGACCTCAATGGGAAGTTTGAGACTTTGAGTGTTCGAATGAAGACGCTGGAAACAAAAATTGCTCAGGCTATTGCAAGCAATAGAGCTCCTCCAGGTGTTATTCCAGGCAAACCGTAGCAGAATCCAAAGGAATTTTGCAATGATATAACAGTTCGAGGCGAAAAAGCGACTGAAAGTTTGTCTGGGACAAAGATCGGTTGATCCCTGCCCCTGTATCGGTCGATCCATGTCCCAAAAACCCATATAAATTTGCAAAATTATGCGATTGATCAATCGCTTGAAGCGATCGATCGATCCAAAAAGGAGGACAAGGATCGATCGATCCCTGTCTCCAGATCGATCGATCCCTATCTAGAAAGGAGGGTATCTGATTATGGAGAAAAAGACAAGGATCGATCAATCCCTGTCGCTTGATTGATCGATCCCTGTCCTGACGGGATGGTATCGAGATCTAGCGATGAAACGAAGACGCAGGAGGTTGAGGATGAGTATGTACCACCCCCACCTTATGTTCCCAAGCCTCCATACGCTTCTAGACCCCGTCAAAAGATTAAGGTACGCGAGTATGAGAAGCTGAAAAATCTCGTTGGTGAATTACATGTGCGATTACCTTTCGTAGAGGCAGTCAAGATGGTATCATCTCTTAAGAGGTACATGAAGGAGATTCTCTCAGATCGCATGACCTTAGAACAAGGTGTATCGGTTCTTATTGCGGAGTATAGCACAATTCTTCAGAATATTACATTGGAGAAACGCAAAGATCCTGGTCCTTTTGTTTTGCCTTGCAGGATCAGATCTCTTACCTTCGAGAGATATATGTGTGACTTGGGCTCTGGAGTTAGTTTGATGTCGCTGTATGTCTCACACAGGCTGAACATAGTATAGTGCAGTGGAAGTGTGGTATATCAACATCAGGATCTATTAGTCATGTAAAGCCAAAAAGTCGTGGTTATCATCGTCATCGACATGTCGCCAGGCATTGATGTCTACTGAAACGAGAATCATATCAAAACCAACAAAAATGATTGAGATGGAGGAAACAAGTCAGCTAGTGGTTAAGGACCATGAACTTTCAAGACGGTGACAAACTCAAGCATTGTGTCAAGATTGACGTGGAAGGAGCCACACAAAATGATATGGGACATATTTGAGCGAAAGCCAAAGGATTCGAAGGACGAGATTCTAAGGATGCTCATTAGAGACAGGGTGGATGAAGTTTCACGATAGAACAAAGAAGGATTACCAGCGGAAAGGTATTTACCAATGGAACAATATCGTCAAGTGATGCATACTAAGCAGCCGAGTCTCAGTTAAGACTAAAGTAACGCCCTAGGATCGTGGAGGTATAAGGACAAAATTTCAATTATGCATGAGCATGTGAGCATAAAGGACAAGACTTGCAAGGAGCAACCTCCTATGTAAGGAATGGGGTACAACAATAACTTCCTAGAAAAGAATCTACGTAAGTGCATGGTGGGACACCAGCAGAGCGGTAGGGGTAATAGGCAAGACCGTACCAGAGCATGAAAGGTAAATGCAAGTGGATGGAGTTGAGGTCAAAGGACGGGTTCTCCCTATAACAGACACGACAGAGAGAGGACATATCTGGTCCATAAGGAAATGTACAACCATCATCTCCATGAAGGAGGACACTTCGGAGCCTGGTAGAAAACTAAGCGGGAGAGAGCTGAGACCTGGAGTCGAGGGTGGTCAAGGAAAATCAAACGTATATGCTGGCACATTCGACTAAACTCATGTGCAGACGTATCAGTTGTTCGTAGATCAAGGTGTTGCAGTTATAAGAATTCGAGACGAATTCTCTGTAAGGAGGGGAGAATTGTAACAACCCGGTTTTCTTTAACCCGGTTCAGTAACCAGTTAATCCTAAGCCAATTTTCTAAATCGAACCAAGCCTTCAACCTACCTATTTAATTCATTTTAACCCTAATCCTACACTAATTCTTTTCCCATTCTTTTCTTTTGGCATCTCCATAATCAGAGATAAAATCTAGAGATAATTTTCGAGCCATTAAGCAAGAGAGGAGAGAGGAAACGAGAAAGAAGAAGAAGCTTGTGCAGTTCTGCAGAAAACTGATTCGAGATGCCATGGGTGAATAGATGATCGGCCAATCAAATCATCTCGGATGGATCTCAAATTGCAGCAGCAAGTAAACGACCTTTAGATCGAAATTCTACAATTTGTAGAACGGTTTTTAATTGGGTATTGAATGAGATATGGTCGATTTACTGAGAGGTATCTGTGCAGTCAGAATCCGTGACCAGTCGGTGTTTGAAGGGAGATTCCGAGAGCAATTAGAATTCGATCGGAGAATACTCGGTGGCTATGGATAGAGAACGTCCAGGGATTCATTCTGACCGTTCTGATTGTCATGTGAACGGTTAGTTTGTGAGTTAGAGCTTTTTTCGGCTTTGAATCTGTCATATTTCCGGAAATCGTTGGTTAGATTGTATTTCGGTTTTGTTTGGGTTAAATGTTTGTTTTGAAGATGAATTTTTGTGGTATCAATGTAGGGAATCGTATGAATCCATCGGATAAAGAAACACCGATTTTGAGTTCATTTAAGCGGAGAAGCACTTCTCGGAAGTTGGTGCAGAGAAGCTGTCCGGGTCAAAAAGGAGCTTAGGAGCTTCAACTCAAGGTTCCAGAGAGCTGC
This sequence comes from Anastatica hierochuntica, assembly GCA_900406275.1. Taxonomy (NCBI): domain Eukaryota; kingdom Viridiplantae; phylum Streptophyta; class Magnoliopsida; order Brassicales; family Brassicaceae; genus Anastatica; species Anastatica hierochuntica. The sequence goes on from OVAN01002989.1 coordinate 21,803, forward strand.
AGAAGACCAGAAACGTCCCCGAGAATGCAATATTACTTTGTAAGTAAAATTACCGTTTTGTCCCTGGCCAAGGTTTCTTTTCTAGAAAGTTTCCAAATATGGCAGGTTTCCATTTTTGGAAAGTTTTCTTTTTGGGAAAGTTTTCTCTTTGGGTAGGTTTCCTTTTTTAGGCAGCTTTCCATTTATGGCAGGTTTCCATAAATGAAAAATTTCCATTTTTAGCAGGTTCCCGTTTAAAGTCTAATTTGGGTTCTTGTTCCTGGTTCTTTTTCTAGAAGGAAGATCAGCGTGGGATAAGAAGGTTGACGCATGATCTTCGTAGGGGTAAAGCTCATAAGGAGGATCATCAGTCAGACATTTCAGAGGTGTATCTACCATGTGACTAAGGTGAGGAGCTACCGCGTAAATCTCTCGTTTTATTTCGGCTTAGATTTCTTCCTCGTTAGGCTAGCACAAGAGCATGATTGAGTCTCTATGAATCGAGTCTGATTGAGTCTTGCTTGAATTGATTTCTTTCGTGTTAAATTGAAATTAGGGTTAATAGATGATATCACCATTGATTGTTTCGCATAATGATTATAGTGTGTGATATAGTTATAAAGTGTGATGGATAGTAGGAGAAGACTTGACGTGGGGTACAGATGAAGAATCCCTGTATTCCCGAAATCGTGTGTGCGTAGGATGCAGGCATTAAGTCGATCGATGTCCATAGTCCTTAGATCGATAAAGCGTCCACTGGGCGGTATGTATAGGCACTTAGCTTATGTTGTGTAAGCCTCTCGGGGGTGCCGGCAGTCACTGAAGCTGTCTAGGACCAACTCTGTGTTTTTTAAATGCTTTAGGTGTCATGTTTGTTGCATGTTTCTAGGACTAGTTTGGCGGTGGTTATTTGCTAAGTCGGGTCAGCAGACTTGCGTGTTCTAGCAATCCATCCCCTCGCTGAGTGATTTCTCTGTCATTCACCTCCTCTCTTCTTATCCCTCGTCCCTCCCATCTCTGTCTTTTTCAGATTCGTGTTAGAAGCGGCGGTTTAAAGTTCAAGTTGGTGGTTTTGCGAAATGGTTTTTGTTGTACCGGTTGGTTAATCTTGATTCCCTCGGAACGAACGTTACACTGAAGTTCATAAGGACGAGTTTCAGTAAGCCTCCGATAATGGAACTCATCTTCAGACACTAAGATTTTGCACCGACTTGGGGGAAAGACGAGTGCTTAAAAATGGAAGTTTGGGGGAACACGTCTTCTTGACTGTTGAAAGGAGTCGAGAGCATACTTAACCGCGTGGTGTGATCTTGAGCTATCTTAAGATCGTTAGGTAAAAAAGAGTCCTTTGGTTAAATCAAAAGTACAGAACGCACAGGTTATCACTTAAAGACTTCCCCCAAGGCAAGACATAAATGTCTTACAAAGCCAAAAACTATTAATGTTTTTGATAAGCAGAAAGGGTAAGTGTTTTAATAGATCCAGAATAAAAGCATTCACGAAGACTGATGGGTTTCTTCTTACACAAGTTATAGTTAAAATCTAATGGATTTTTTTTTTGGGCAAATATTAGATTTATCCATTAAAAGAAACCAGGTGGGCTTACAAAGTTTGGCCCAAGAGAGGCTTTTGCCAAAATGTCTACTTCTTCAAGTTCATTACGATGAACAAAATTAAAGTTGATAAAGTCAAAGCTTAAAGAGAGCAGGTAGATGTCTGAAAGCACTCCAAAGAGGTCAAATTGAGTAGACTTGGTTGCAATTGCTTTCACCAATTGCTGACAGTCTGAAAAAAGGTGACATTGAGATGTCCCATTGAGAGGATTTGTTCCATTGCTGCCCGTAGCGCAAGGCTCTCGGCCATAAGAGGTGAACTCACGAAGAAAGCTAGTTGGGAGTTTGAGGCGATGGTTTCACTTTGCTGGTAGAGGATCCAGGCCAGCCCCGCCTTCTTATCATCTTTTCGCCATGCCGCATCCGTTTTACAGGTAAGGAGAGAACCTGAATTGGAGTGGAAACTCGGTGTCTTTTGCGGCGGAGGAGCCTTTGGTGGTTGGGCTGAGATCCATTCTTGTGCGTTTATCATTGCTTTTGACAGTATTTTCCCTTGCACTAAACCGCCTTTCGTGGAAGATCCTTTTGTTCCTAGCTGTCCAAATGCTCCATAAGATTCAGGCTGCTAGTGGACTTGACGAACATCCTGTCGGAGGTAAGCTTATAAGCTTCTTGACCTGTTGCCAACCTATGCCAAAATCTCTTATTTCCTCTGTTCTGATCTGAGTACTAAACGGTGCCTCTATCCATACTTCTTGAGCCAAGGGACATTGGAAGAAAAGGTGAGCAATTGATTCCGATTCTCCACAGTGCTTACACTCATTAGCGATCGGGATGTTCTTTGAGATTAGGCGATCACCCGTCGGGAGAGCTCCATGAATAGCTAGGTAGCCTGATTTTGTTGTGTAAACACCCGAAGGGTTCTTTAGCCAAACTTGCTGATCTTTTGCTCCTTTTGTACTTGGTTTAATACACATAATTTCATACGCTAGCAGAGGTAGGATATCATTCACTTTGCTTTTGTCCCACTCTTTACTATTAGCTTTAAAGAGAGAGGCAACTTTCGAATTCATATGCTAAGCCACTGTTGGTCCAAACAGGCTACATTGGTGACTTGTTGAGAGCCAAGGTTCTCGCCAAATATCTATGTCTTTTCCATCTCCCACTACCCATCCTGAGTTTTTCTTAATAAGATCCCTTCTGATGATGATTCCTCTCCAACCGTGGGAGCACGAGCTTGGTGGGAGCATAATAGCATAAAATGTGAGCGAAGAGAGGCTTAACATATAAAAGAACAACAATACAATACATGTTGATTTTAGAAGGGCACTGATAGAGAAAGAAAGATTTACTTCGCAAAAGCTTTATAAAGAGTATATTTTGAGTGATGATAGCACAGAAACCCCATATAACCAAATCCAATACTCTATGAAGTGGCTTTTCTACTACTACTACTCATCAAAGGTACTCAAGAAACCACCAAGGAAACCAGCTCCATTACAGTCCCCACACAACATTTCCTTTTTGCCACTGCCACCAAGAAATTAAAGCAGATGTTATTAACAAAAAATAGAAAAAGAAAAAAAGAAAGAAGAAAGGAGAGAGGTGTTGTGAACCTGCAAAGCCAACAGAGAGCACCAGCTTTGAACTGTCCATTAAAATGATCTATCAAATTCACACCACCTCCTTTGCATTGAGAACATGCCACAGCACCTTTTTAAAGAAACATTCACACAATCTTTTGTCAAATTACTAACCAGTTGAGTTGGAATAAACTAAGAGGATTTACCGTTGCCTTCACAATTAGCACAAACTATGCTGTTCGGTTTAGTGCTCCGAGGATTGTTTGTAGCCTACTTTGTCCCCAAAAAGATGAAATTTTTCATTGTTAAACAGAGTCAGAAAGTTGGATAGAGAGGAAAGAGTCTAACCTTGAGCTCAAAACTTTGTGATTTGTAAGTCTGAAACAGTTCTCTTGTCTGAACCAACGACGAGTTCGTATGACCAATCGAGAAGAATTGACTCTGTTTAGCATTCTTGCTGGGAGATTGCAAGCAAAAGATAGGAAGAGAAGCGAAGGAGCATAGTGAATTCGACATTTTTGCTTCAGCTTCTTCTTACCCACTTGATAGCAGCAACAGATAAGATGCTCTCTCTCATTCTCTTCTTCTGTGTGTCTAATTTCACCAAAATTCCATTTTCTTTACCAGCTTTAAACCAAACAATAACCAATTGTGATACGGTTTTCTTTTGACCCAGTTTTACATTATATGATTTGTCTATAACAATTCAATAAAAGAATACAAAAATGTCGATAAAAATGGGTTGTTGTTGTTAGAAATGGATTGTTATTCATATATTGGGCAAAGTTTTTTTACCCATATTATATTATCGGTTTACCTTCTTTTTTTACATCAAAACTCATTCAATAAGGTTCTGATCAAATACTTTTCTCTAGGGGAAGTGGTTCAACCGTAGTGCTTACATGAGTAAATAAAGAGTTTTTTACCTTTGCCTTTTTGGCGAGGACATCTGCTGTGACATTCAAATTTCGGGAAATATAGAAAATATTAAACACCGGGAAAAGATCCTTCAAGACTTGAAACTCTTCAAGTTCCGAAGCAAATGATGGTCACTCTTCCGGATTAGACACCATCGAAATCAGTTGCATACAATCTGTTGCAAAGCAGTAGTCCAGTTTAGACAATGATACCAAAGACTCCATAACCCATAACAGCGCTTCCAGCTCAGCATGTAGGGGGACTGGTTAGCATATGCGCTTCATAGCCCAACCTGACACCTTCTATCTCCTTCAAACCTCGCCCAACCATACCCACTGAAGGGTGAATAAATTCCCCAAGATCCGTCAATCTGTCATACTTTCGCTTTCGTAGTATTTGTCCCCATAGTCGTTGGGCTTAAGCTTTCCTCTGAAACTTCTAAACATTGGTCATCTAAGCTCTCATGCGCTTACTCCAAAATACTGCTTCATGGGTGGCATGTTCCAATATATTTGGGGCGATTCCTGAATATTTTCAAAGCCACCTTGTTTCGTGCCTTCCAAATGAACCACAATATCCAGGGAAACGCATGCAAGTCCTCCTCACTCGTTCCTACTTTCTTCGCTTCCCAATATAGGATATTAAAGTTCCCATATAGGGAGTTGCGAGGAAATAGGCGTGGAGCCAAGGGAATGGGTGTCAGAGCCCATACTTGTCGCCCTGCAGGGCATTCAAACAACATATGGTTTATAGTTTCATCTGATGCGCCACAAATAGGGCATCCTTTCTCTTGACTAATATGCCTAAAGTGTAACCTTTGGCATGTTGCCAGACAGCCTATAAACATTGCCATAAGAAATGTTTTAGTTTCCGTGTAGTTTTTAATTTCCAAGCTTGTGCCAAAAGTGTTGCCATAGTAGGTCCCTGAATAGAGTGGTCACAAGCAAGGCGAGATAAGTCTCTCGCGGCCCAGTATCCTGATCTAATTGTGTAGTTCCCAGAAGTGGTGAACGACCAACTATACCCATCTCTAGAGTAAGCTTTAGTTGGTATGATTCCTTTAATGCTTTTAATGTCTTTTTGGACAAATAACTCATCTAGACGATCCATTTTGCACTCTTTTGAACTCGGGTCATAAGGTCATTAACATACAATAGAGGATCTTTCTCGACATTTACTCCCATAGGGGTTATAGCCAGAATATCAGGGATCCAAGGTTCACTCCAAACCTTGGTGGTCATACCCGATCCGATAGTTTTTCGGAGTCCCGAAAGTAGGAGAGGTTTTGCTGCTAATATACTTTGCCATCCATATAACGGTCGATTGGATTTTAAGATCTCCTATAAGCTATCATATCTGTAGTACCTTCCTCTTAAGACTCTACTCACAAGGGATTTAGGGTAGCTTAATAATCTCCCTAGAAGGGCTAGGTTGAAATCTTCAAAAGTTTTGAACCCTAGGCCTCCTTCTGATAATTGTACACACAACTTATCTCATGCAATCCAATGAATTCCTCTTCCATATGACTTCGTGCTCCACCAGAATTTAGCTATTGCACTACTTAGCTTAGAGCATATTGCTTTGGGGAGCAAAAAACACGACATTACATAACTCGGAAGTGCCTACGCCACTGACTTGATCATCACCTCTTTTCCACCTTTCGACAGGAATTTTGTCGACCAAGTGTTTATTCGGCTCTGGAGACGATCTTGAATAAAAGCAAATAGTTGCACTTTGGATCCACATATTTTTTCAGGTACTCCTAGGTAAATGCCCATACCTCCTTCCTGGTATATTCCAAAGGTTGATTTGATGATTGATTTTGTAGATGTCGGAACGTCGTTTCCGAACATCACTGATGATTTTGCAAGGTTAATCTTTTTTCCTGCAGCTTCGCCATAAGAGCGGATAATATCAATAATTTCCTTGCTTTGTTTCTCATCAGCCCGACAGAAAAATAGATTATCATCTGCGAAAAGGAGGTGTGACACCGAGGGACCTGCCCTAGAGATTTTGAGCCCATGTATCCTCTCGTTCCATTCAGCATCTTTTAATTGTGTGACCAGGGCTTTTGTACACTGAATAAAAAGATATGGGGATATTAGGTCTCCTTGTCTGATGCCCCGGGTTGGCCGTATATGGCCTTTAGGCGCGTCATTCAGTAGGACCCTATATGACACTGTAGTAATACAACTCATAAACCATTATACCCATCGACTTCTAAAGCCCATCTTTAGCATAAGAGCTCTTAGGAACCCCCATTCCACTCGATTGTACGCCTTGCTCATATCAGTCTTGATTGCCATGAACTTTTTTCTACAAGCCGAATTTGCTCTGAAGGCGTGAAAGTTTTCTTGCGCAACAAGGATGTTATCCATAATTAATCGACCAGCCACAAAGGTTGATTGTGTCTCAGAAATTAACTCCGGAAGAAATTTCTTAAGTTGACGACTAAGAATTTTGGATATTACTTTATATCCTACATTACATAGACTAATAGGTCTGAATCCGGCCATATCACGTGGTCTATCCGTTTTTGGAATCAGAAGAATATTAGTTTCATTAAGCTTTCTTTCAACCATTCCTGTCTCGAAGAAAGCCTTCATCATACTAATGAGATCTTTGCCTATGACATCCCAAAACTGTTGATAGAAGAGGCCAATCATCCCATCTAGACCAAAGGCTTTTTCCGGTTTTATTGAAAATAAGGCTTTCTTTATTTTTTCCTCAGAAAACTCTTTTGTCAACATTCCATTCATTCTCTCTGTAACCTTCACAGGAATATTGTTTAGTACTCGATCATATTAACTCAATTTTGAGGAGGAGAACAATTCTTTAAAATAACCCACTGCCACTTGTTCGATTCCAGCTGCATTTGCTGTCCAGACTCTATCCTGGTCTTTTCATCCTATAATCCGGTTTCTAGCTGTTCTCTGTTTGGTTGAGGCATGAAAGAATTTTGTATTATTATCCCCCTCCTTCAGCCAATTGATCCTGCTCTTCTTCATGGAATGCGTTGTTTAATTTAGCTTTTAATTCCTTCAATGTTTCATAAGAAATGTTTTCGTCACTGTGGGCTTGATCGATACGGTCCTTGAGTTATTCTATGAGCTTTTCTGTATTGGAGATGGCGCCTCGCTTCCATGTTGAAATGGCATGACGACAACTTTGTATACGGTGGGTTAAAGGTTTTATCGAATCTGACATATTCGTACCCAACCCTTCTCTTACTGCTTCTTTTAGCCCAGGTTTACCTATCCACTGTTTATCAAACATGAAGGACCTCCCAATATTTTGGGGAATTTTTTGAATGTTGGCTACTAATGGTCTTTGGTCGAACCCCACATCTTTAAGTACTCAATGACAGTGTATGGAAAAAGACTATGCCAATCTTCATTTCCCATAGCTCTATCTAGTGTGCATTTACCATCCTATTTCTCCGTTTTCCTGCCCAAGACATATGATTCCCTTTGTGGGGGAATTCGATCAACCCGCAACAGTTGATCATCATACGAAATGGGAGAAAGGATGCTTCCGATCTACGTCGACCACCATGTTTTTAATGATTTCCTGTAATTTCATTAAAATCTCCAATAGTGAAGCACACTCCATTTCTACTAATGGCTATACGGGTAATACGCTCCCAAACGTTTCCTCGGTATTCAATCACCGGATCTCCATAAATGAAAGTCAAGTATATTCGGTTTCCATCAATAATTGTTTTCAAATCCATTAAGCGATTTGTCATATTTAATATAAAAACCGGAAATTCACTCGAGTAGAACAAAGCAAGACCTCCACTCAAACCCACGGGATTCATAGTTAGCGAACTATCAAATCCTAGTGAAACTTGGAGATCTTGTAAAAGCGATCGATTATTCTTAGTCTCCGATAAAAAAAAAAAACTTGGAGAGTATGATCGATATAATTCTTCCAGTCGACGGGTTGTTGGCTTGGCGCCCGCCTCTTGATAATTCCATGCTATAGTTCCCATTCTATCAAACTGGGTGGGTTCTAGAACCCCACCAGACCTGATGTTAATAAGTCATTAATGAGTTTGATGAAGAAAATCACTTCTAATCGATAGAAAAACTCTCCATTAAAAGAGGAATCAACAATGCTTCCACGACTGTATATCACCACAAACGCTATTGGACCAATCACTACAGCCAAAAGATTATAATATAATCGAGGTGTTGGACACCGAGATGTAATTATTGGATACAATCTCTCCAAAATATAATATAGTGATGACATTGCTCTTTTTTATATAAGCAAAATTAATCGATGGGATTGACCAATGCCATGAGGCCCCATATCATGGTCTACAAAAGCCTTGAAAGCTATACTCAAAGACATGAAATTTAAAGCTACGGGTTTATTAAAATTGTTGATATAGCCAGGAGATGAACTATTGGGCCAGGCCCACTTTGATTCTGCAACTTGTGAGAGACTAGGTATGACCACGATTACGGTTAACACGGTTAAGGTTAATTAACCACCGGTTACGGTTAGAAAAAATGTTTAAGCTTAACCTTAACCATTTAATATACGGTTAAAACTTTTACGGTTAAATGCGGTTACGGTTTAACGGTTACGGTTAGGTACGGTTACGATTATCTGATAATTAAGATACGGTTAATAATTTTAATTATTATTATATTTAAAAAAGTATTTTGATAAGACAAATAAAATTTAAATGTTAAATCCAAGGAAAACTTTTTATTGTATTTTTCTACACTAAAAAAAGTTGGAGTTCTTATTAAGATTTAATGGTTTGGTTTTGGTTAAATCCAACCAAAACGATCATATTCATATTTTTCATAGTTTTGATGATAAAGCGTGATCTATCTTCGTAGTTTACATAGTTTTGATGAATTTTAGATGGGAAAGAGGAAATATACTTCAAATACATTATGAAGATAGTAGTGAAAGCAATTTATTTTGGAATTTTATTACTTTTTAAAATGAATAAATTTGAGTTTTGATTGCCTTTTATAAGATGAATAAATATATGTTGTATATCCTAATGCTAATAAAAGTGATAACCGAACAATGAACTATAAAAATAATGGTATCGATCAATTTT
>OVAN01002990.1:0-30922 GCA_900406275.1 Anastatica hierochuntica
AGGGGCAAAATGGTAATTTTACTTACCGAAGGAAACAACGCTCTCGGGAACATCTCTGGTCTTCTGCGGCTCTCGGGAACTCTCGAACTCAAGCTCTTCCACTTTCTTTTGATGCGGACAGATTCACTGCACCAACTTCCGGGACACGGTTCTCCACTCATATGAACCCGAATCCGGTGTTCCTTTTTCCGATGGATTCATATGAGTCCCTACAATGATCCCACAAAATATCAGACCTGAAAACCACTTTTAACCCAGATAAAACCGAGATACATTCTGACCAACACTTTCTGGAAAATTGACAGATCTACAGCCGAACAAAAACGAAGCTACCACTCGCAAACTAACCGTTCAGTTGAAGATCCTAACGGTCAGATTGAAGCCCTGGATGTCCTCTGTCCAACGCCGCCGAGTTTGCTCCGATCAGACGCCGCTTGCTCTCGAAATCCTCCTTTGAACACAGACTGGTCGCGATCGCGATCTGATTCCATAGCCTTCGATAGAAAATTCATAACTCTTAGAATACTCAATGAAATCATGTTCTACAAAATGGAGAATGACGGTCGGCGAGTCTATTACCTCCTGTAAAATTTTCGCTACGATCAGAGATAGGTTGATCGGCCGTTTCGTCGTTCTCTCTCGGCATGTCGCGTCTGTCTCCTGCCAGACTGCATAACACTCATCTTCTTTCTTGGTTTCTCTCTTCTCCTCTCTTCTCCCATGGGTTTTGAACTCGAAAATTCTCTCTGGTTTTGGCTGATGATGATGGCGACGGCATGAGCAAAAGATTTGGGAGAATGAGATTAGTTTTAGGGTTAAACACATGAAATAGGAAGGGTTAGGCTTGGTTCGGTTCGGTTTAAACAAAGGAAATCGGTTTGGTTTAATTTCTGGTTCCTCTTCAATTGATCCGGGATTAGAAAAACCGGGTATTACAGATTTTTTTGATGAGTTTTGATTTGCATTCAATTACTTCATCCAGATCATGTTTATAATTTGTAGGAAACGAACATCATCCGACATCTGTATCCAAATGCAGTATCTGGATGAACAAACCAACATCACTATAATATTTGCTTATTGTTTGCCTTTTTGGTCATCTGGGTCGCTCAAATCTTACCACTAATGCTTTAATGCGGAGAATACGTAGTAGATGGCCTTACCCATAGTGGTATTCAACGTAAATCACAATGTAAGATCTGTAGCACAATAGCATTTCTTTGGGCTCCTACGAGTAGATGAAAATAATATTTTGTTCACAGTTAATCCTGGGACTCTTGGACTATGTGCGTTTGACTTAATAATGAATGGTTTGCACTGGTTCAGCTCATTTTACCATAAAGTAAAAGCAGTGAAATTTATGTTGAAAATCCACTTCAATGCCCTTTTCCATTCTATCCTTGCTTTCTGTTATACGAATTGTCTATTTGCTAGTTACTGATGATTCGTTGCGTTATATATCTTATTACCAGACTTTCGTTAGTGTGTAGTTTCAAATGGGCTCAACGCTGGTAACATGTGAGATAGACAACAAGACAACAGAGGTGGGAAGGAAGAAGAGAATGCAGCTCGTGAAACTCAAGCCTCTCAACGTCAAACCATCAAAGAAGATTAAGCGTGTCTAATGTCTCTCATTCAGACCTCGCTATCCCTCAAACACATTTATGGGTTAAATTTGTGGTCTATGTGATACAAATTTATACCAACAATAATGTAATTTCATTTTTTACATGAGTATAATCATTGTTTTGGAACATTGAGTGTTTTGGTTTAAATCAACTGAGTACCGAATAGTGCAATACTATTCAGGGTAACTCGAAAGGAAACAAGCCTTGAACCCATCTTGTTGCTGCTACATTCATATCATGAACGATGTATCCTCTGTTATCTTTGATAAAGAGATCAAAATCTTCACGTCGTATATGGATGTTGGGGATGACAATTTGATGAATGATAATGGCTAATGCATCCCCCACAAGGAGGTTGTGATCACGAACTATCACATGTGTGATATATTCAAGGTTCTCCATACTGATTTCTCTTCCGATGGATAGCCGAAGAAGCTTCGTGAAATGGATGTATTCCTCTGCAACGAGACTTTGATCTGGAATATGCTCTTCTTTTTCAGAGTAATCACGATTTTTGTGAGATCCCAGTTTATAGACAAAGTGGTTTGTAAGGAGGGCTTAAAAGGATTGCATTGGCTACCTATGTCACCAAAGTGCACTTATCTTTTCGGTCACACATCCTGAGAGAACTTCACAGTTAAGCGTGCTTATGCTGGAGTAGCACTAGGATGGGTGACCTTCCGGGAAATCAGTTTCTGAAATCGTGCGAGTGAGGACAAAACTCAGGGAAAGATCGCGTGGTGATTGCAGGGATAATAAATCATGACTTTAAAGCCTACTCGGATTAGCGCTCCCGGCCGTCAGACAGCGTGGGTTCGCGAGCCCGGGGAGAGGCGCCGCGGCACATAATAGGGGCGGTCGGGGGTGTTATAATTTGGTATCAGAGCCGAACCCAGATAAGTGTTGAGTCAAGGACTCACACCATCGGGGGTGACGATCCTGGTGCACAACGAGGGCGTTGCGCTTTGTAAGTGGGGGTGATTGTGAGACCCCAGTTTATAGAGTCATAATAGTGTGTGAGGAGAGCTTATAAGGATTGATAGAACTCCACAGTTAAGCTTGATTGTGCTAGAGCGCTACTAGGATGGATGACCTTCCAGGAAGTCAATTTCCAGAATCGTGCGGGTGAGGACAAAAGCACGGAGAGAGATCGCGTGGTGATTGCAGGGACAGTAAATCATGATTTTATAGCCTCCTCGAGGTAGCACTCTCGGCCGTCGGACAGGATGGGTCCGCGAGCCGGGGAGAGACGCCAAGACACACGGTAGGAGCGGTCGGAGACGTTACAATTTTCTTCTCCACTATTGTAGTAAAAGTTGTTTATTTGAACCATCTTCTTAGCCAACTTTTCTTGTCCGTGCTTTGCCTGGCCCTTAATCTGTCTATGATCCGACGAAGTTTCTTGGCTGTGTGGATCGATTGGAAATTTTGTCTGCAAAAATAAAATGAAAGATTTGTAGTTATCCATTTGGTAATGTTCACTTCAACAATATATATAGTATAATGATTTTTGGAAAATAGTATTTATTACTTTATATTCTTTCGTTAAAATACGCATATTAGTACATTTTTGATTTTTACAATTTAGAGAAAAGTAAAACATAAATTTGTGTGTCTTGCATTCAACTAAAGAGAAAAAAAATAATTGATTACAAAAAACAAAAACAAAAACAAAAAAGGAGAATACTAAAGATCATGTTGGTTTGTAAAAAACGTTGGTTTGTTAAAGCAACTTTAAAAATGATTTTGAAGTCTTACATTTTTACAGTATTTTGGAGCCAACTTTAACACAATCAATTTCAAAAAAAAAAAAAACAAAAATTTCACAATGGAGCCAAAATAAAACGATGTAAACGAAATTTCTGTTGAACTAAGCTTGAAGACTTGAGCAACAAGCAAGAGTAAACCGAGTTATGGTTTGATGGTTCGAGAAACACTAAACAGAGATATGGTTTAGCTAGTTTGATAATGATTAAAGTTTAGGAGTTATCTAGACTTTACATTCCTATTTAGATTAGGAAAAATAGAGTTAGTATTTAAGGCTTTTGTTTTTGTTGCTCATTGTTTAGGTCGAGTGTTGAGAGAGAGTTTTTGAAAGATTTAGTTTTGAGTAAGTTTCTGTTTTTGTGTTAAGAATCTCTTAAGTGTTTGGCTTGAAATCAAAAATTTCATGGGGAGAAAAAGTTTTAACAATGGTCATGGAAAATTCCAGTTAATCTATGTAACATTTTTTTTCTTTCTCAATTACACATTTACAATAATTGTGTTCTTTAAAAAGTTTATAATGTCACAAAAGTTTTTCCAGCTTTGGAAAATCATTTCAATGTGTTGCGCATTATCTACAAGAAAATTTAATTATTTAATTATTTCTCTTGAGTATATTGACTTGTGTTTTCGTTGATTTGTAAAATATTTTGTTGCTAGAAGTCATTCTGTTTCTATTGATCAACATTTGCGGCGAGGTTGATTCGAGAATATATAGTTATTGCTTTAGTTCCAATTGTGATTTTTGCTCTTTCAAAACTCTGTTCTGGTTTAATCGTTTAAACTTTTGTTAAAAAATTAGAATGATAACTTGCATATGATGGTCCGTTCGTTTGTGTATCCGGATGCTGCATCTGGATGCTGCATCTGGATGATGTTCGTTTTGCATTTGGATTTTGCATCCAAATGCAACATTTGAATTCTGCATCCAAATGCAACATTTGAACGCAAGTTTGTTCGTTTGCTCATTTTCAATTGCATCCAAATACATCAAACTATTATTTCTTACAAAAAAGTTAAATTTATGAAATAATTTCATCTCTTTCATAAATAACTATTTTGCGATTTTTGCGATTTTTGCGGTTTTGGCATTTTTAGCGTTTTTACGGTTTAATGGAATTTTCGGTTTTTGCGGCTTTTACTGTTTTTGCAGTTTTGGCGGTTCTTTTTGTAGATTTTGCGGTTATGATGTTTTTACGGATTTGCGAGTTTACGGTTTTTGCGGTTTGTCGTATTTTGCTATTTTGGCGGTTTTTGAGGTTTCTATTTTTTTTTGTGTGGTTTTCTCGAATTTGGTGGTTTTGTCGGTTTTACAGAATTGCGGTTTTTACGGTTTTTGCGATTTGTCGAATTTGGCGTTTTTTTGCGGAATTGCGATTTTGACGGTTTTTACGGATTCACGGATTTTACGGTTTTGCGCCTTCGTCGGATTTTGGAGTTTCGGCGGTTTTGGTGGATTTTGCGGTTTTGACAGTCTTTATGGATTTGCGATTTTTACAGTCTTTGCGGTTTTGATGGATTTTGCGGTTTTAGCGGTTTTTGCAGTTCGGCGGATTTTGCAGTTTTGCGGTTTCGGCGGATTTAGCGGTTTTGGCGGGTTTTTTTTACGGATTTTATGATTTTGCGATTTTTTAGGATTTTGCGATTTCGACATTTTTGGTGGATTTTGCGGTTTTGGCGGTTTTTACGGTTTTTACGGATTTGCGCTTTTTGCAGGTTTGTCAGTTTTCGGCGTTTTTCACGGATTTGCGATTTTTACGGTTTTTGCGGTTTTGTTGGATTTTGCGGTTTTTGTTGTTTCGGCGGTTTTTGCGGTTCCGGCGGATTTTGCGGTTTTGGCGGTTTTTTGCAGATTTTGCGGTTTTGCGGTTTTGTCGAATTTTGCGGTTTCGGCGGTTTTGGCGGCTTTAGCGGATTTTGCGGTTTTGACGGTTTATACGGTTTTTACGGATTTGCGATTTTACGGTTTTTGCGGTTTTGTCGGATTTTGCGGCTTTGGCGTTTTGCGGATTTTGCGGTTTTGACAATTTTGACGGTTTTTACGGATTTGCGATTATACAATTTTGCGGTTTTGTCAGATTTTGCCGTTTCGGCGATTTTGACAGAATTTGCGTTTTTGCGATTTTTTGCGGATTTTGCGATTTTGAAGTTTTTTACGTAGTTGCAGTTTTTACTGTTTTTGCAATTTTATCGGATTTTACGGTTTTGGTGGTTTTGTCGGGTTTTGCGATTTTTGGCCGATTTGTCAGTTTTGTGGTTTTTGCGTTTTTGCGGCTTTTACGGGTTTTACGGTTTTTGCAGTTTTTTACGGTTTTTACAGATTTTGTGTTTTGACTGTTTTTACGGATTTTGTGGTATTGGCAGTTTTACAAATTTTGCGGTTTTTATGGTTTTTGCGATTTTTTTGGATTTACGGTTTTTGCGATATTTTGCGGTTGTGTCGGATTTTGCGGTTGTGGCAGTTTTCTTACGATTTTATCGGTTTTATAATTTTTTGGATGAACAAAACTCATCTAAACTCTACTAACAAACTCATCCAAAATATCTAGATTTTTTGGATGGGTTTTGATTTGCATCCAATTACTTCATCCAAATGATGTTTATAATTTGCAGGAAACGAACATCATCCGATATCTGCATCCAGATGCAGTATTTGGATGAACAAACGAACATCACCGATGTTTAATTTTATTCTTTCTTAAATCTTTTTAACAGTTAATGAAGATGTATCTCAAGATCAACCAAATTTACTAAAAACCAGAAAAATTTAGTCAAATGAGAAAAGACAAGAGATTTTCAGTGCTTTGCTTAAGAGGTGTATTAATAGAAAGTTGGGAAAAACTATAACAAAAGAAGTTTCTCAACAAATTTTTCAGTACCTATCATGATAGTACAAAGAATTTGGATACGAGCAAGAGAAACAGCTACTAATGGAAGAGTCGTTGTATCTCATCGGAGAACGGAGAATTGTGCTCGCAAAAGAAATCTCAATTGAGCCACTCAAGTGGCTGAATTGAGATGTGTCTTGCAACAATATTTCAACGAAGAAAATAAGGGTTTGTTCGACGTCATACTAATAGTATCAAGCCTCATTTGAAGGAAGTCAATATGAAAGGTAGAATACAATTTTGCATCTCTACGTTGGATAAGAATACTCTACCTCATGAACCCAAGTATGTTGATATGTACAACATGGTTCATATTGATGAGAATTAGTTCTATATGACGAAGAAAACCGAGAAATAATTGATGAGACTAGGTTTCGGTAGTGATTAACTTCTTCAAGTTTTATATCTATAAACCTTAAGCAACTAACAATCCTCATTAAATCGGAAGTATGCGACTATGTTGATTGTAGTACTTAAGGGTCGAACCCACGAGAACTAGAGATTCAAGCACTAGGAATACACAATATTTCGTAAGCTAAGGAAATAAGAAGAGGAATGAAGTGCGGCACGAAGATAGTAAAGAAGATGCAACGCAGCCTAAACACACTAAACAAGACTAGAAATGATGGAGAAGTGGAATTTGGATTGGCGTTTGAGAAGGGAGTAATCAAGTGGCTAACTAACAACAAAGAAGATAATCAAAATAACAAGTCTCACAACCATGAAATCAATTCTAGCCTAATCTAGTTTCATGACTATAGGCCATTTCCATATTGATACATTCACTTAACTCTCACTTTTTTGCAAATGATAAATCAGTTAGGAATCATTAAGAACAAGTACATATAGTCACTAAACTTCCTAGAAATAAACTACCGTTGGCTAAGCTAATTTTAGCATACTTTTGGCTCTCCTAGACATTTCACCGAACACCTCTCGAGCATGAAATATATACATGTCAAGATCTAGTTTTTTAATCATAGATCTAGCATTAAGAACACCTAAATCATAAAGATCTAAGTTCAATCTATCTTTAGACATCGTTATCTAACCACCTAATCACTCCCTAACCTACCAATCCAAGATCCAATATTTTCTACTCACTAAGGCCTATGGAAAACCAAGAAGTGTCACTTGTTTCTTGAAAGTCCATGCTTGAAGTGAGAAGAAGGTGAGATGTGATGAGAAAAGATGAGTGAAAGCAAATAAACTTAAGTAGATCCAAGAAAAATCCTATCTTTGTAAGAAAGGAAGAAGCTTGGAGAAAGTAAGAAACTTGATGAAGAACAATGAATTAAAGAGAAGGGAAATGCATAAATGATTTAAAAAAATCCAAGCACAAAGTGTTTACACTTTAAATCATACTTAGAAACATGAAGAACAAACTAAAATTATTCCTTAGGTAGCATAAGTGTTCTTGGAGGCTAAGAGATGGCATTTATAGAAAAGGAGGAAGAAAAAGGTGCCCTAAAATGAAAAACTGCCAAACGCATGCCACTATCGACCCAACGCATGCGGCTATCGACCTGTCTAGTCGATAGGGGCATGCATTGGGCAGCAAACTGTCTAACGCATGCGACTATCGACCAAACGCATGCCTCTATTGACCTGCATGACCGATAGTCACATGCGTTGAGCAGTTTTTGCTTCTTCTTTGCTTCTTTGATGGTTCCTTTGCTTCCCTCTTGCTTCCATTGATTCTCCTTCATTTTTTTTTGATTAATGCTTGTTCTTCACCTAAATTTCATCAAGAAGTCCTCTCTTTCTTGTCAAGATTCATTCCCTATAAAATGCAAAGAATGCATCCAAAATGCAAATAATCCTAAACTAGACTCAGCTATGAAACTATATGAATTCTAACACTTAAATGCATTATATACAACCTAAATGCAACTAAAACACATACTAAATGATGCTAAATATGCGTTAAATTACGTACACATCAACTCTCCAGACTTGTCATTTGCTTGTCCTCAAGCAAACAAACATGAACAATCCCGGAAGAGAAGTTTGAAAGTGGGAACACAAAGCCACAATAGAAAGAAATGCATTATGCTAAATGTCCTAAAGACAAGTATCATAATGCATGGATCAACAAAGACTTATCGTACTTGGCCAAGTTCATCACAAAACCATCTTTAGGAACCTAGGCTAAGCATCCACAAGTTACTTCTCTCATTAATATTCAATTAAGCTTTTATATGCATTCTTTACTTATGGGAAAAGTATCTAATTTGTTTGGCTTGGTAAGAGAAAAGCTAATGTTGAAGAAGTGTTTAAAGAGAAGGCTTCACTCAATTTTAAGGTGGTTTCTCTCAAAAAGTAGTGCAAGACATTAGGCAAAAACGAGGTGGAGACAAACAATTTATGCATACAAGGTCTTACTTACCTCTAATAATTCCCATCCAAAAATGCCTTAGTCTACTTAACTAACCTTGTGTTTCCCATTTAAATCTTTGAAACCATGATCCTTTTATTCACTTAAATTCTTTATTCTCTTTCTTTTTGTGACAACTAGAGACTCATTTCCAACTTATACTTAGCTTCTAACATTCTTTCTATTATTATAGAGCCAATTTTTTATCAACCTTTTTGATTCATTTTTCTTTTCTCAAACTCAAAGTGTGGACTCTACTGGACTTTTCTTTTTAATTGCTTAGGTCAGAGCGGATTTGTTTTCTAATCTCTAGTGTCTTTTCTTCTTCTTTTCTTTCTTTTTTTTTCTTTTTTCGATTTTCTCTTTCTTTTAATCCCAACTCAAACCTTTGATGATCTAACTTTGAAGCTCTACTTCTCATGGTTGAGATACCAATACATTCCCATTCCCATTCCCCAAAAAATCAATATGAACATCAAAGAACAACCTCCCTAAATTTCTAATTAGCCTTAAAGTGAGCTAATCCTAAAAAAGCATTCCCTTTTCGGTAAACTTCTTTTCACACGGGATTATGCCCATGTGTGCACTTTCCGAAAGATGCCTCACAATCAAAATATTAGGGGGGTTTGAAAGGAAGGTCTAAGGGTTGATATGGGTAAGGTAACTACTCTAAAAGTGAGAGTAGCCACTTGAGCTAAGAAAGGGTTGTAAAAATCGGTAAACATAGCTCAAATGTCTCGTGTTTATCGACAATTAAGTATGACTAAGCCCATACACAAGATTATTAAGTCAAATCTAAGTTTCACTTAGTTAAGATTGGCCTTAGAAGATAACAAGTTTCAACATTAACCTAAGACTTCAAGAGGTTAGTTCAAAAGATGGATTTTCCATTGAATTCTAACTGGTCTAAGCATTATTGTATTTCTAATGAGGGCATTGAATACTAGGCAAATCTGAACTATCTACAAAGCAATATCAACATTGTTCCCTATGCAAATGCAATCCTATATGTACTAACTTCCTAAGTTTTTACATATGAGTCCAATCTAAATGAAACCTTAAAAACATCAAAAGTTTGAAAAACTTATGCAATTTTTCTATACAATGAGAAAGAACAAAACAAAGAAAACGTGAATTAGTAAATAATCCCTCCCTCGAACTTAAATTTCACCGTTTCGGTGAATTTTAAACTGTGAGAGAGAGTTTTAAAAACGATATGCAACTCAAATGTATATACAAGGGAAATGGATTTGTACCTTGCAACAATGTGCATGTATGAGTGGAGGAGTTTCAGATTTGGAAGGAAAATGCTTTTGAAGCTTCTTTGTTCTCTTTGAGTTTTTTCCTATAAGATTTCCTTTGTGCCATTTGAATTGAGTTTGGTACCTAAACAAGAGAGTAGGTAAAGTAAGTATTGATGGAGATGACAAAAAACCGAATGATATACCAAGAAGGAGTGTAAACTAGAATCCATGGTTAAGTATGACTAAGTCCATAAACAAGATTTTTAAGTCAAATTTAAGTTTCACTTAGTTGAGATATGCCTTAGAAGAACACTAGTTTCAACAATCACCTAAGACTTCAAGAGGTTAATTCCAAAGATGGATTTTCCATTGAATTCTAAGTGTACTAAGTATTATTGTACTTCTAATGAGGACATTGAACATTAGGAAAATCTAAACTATCTACAAGGCAATATCAAAATTATTACATATGCAAATATAATCCTATATGTACTAACTTCCTAAGTTTTTACATATGAGTGCAATCTATTTGAAACCTGAAAAACATCAAAAATTTCAAAACATTATGCAATTTACTTGAAAACAAAACCTGAAAACAAAACAAAGAAAACATGAATTAGTAACTAACTCCCTCCCCCGGAATTAAATTTCACCGTCTCGGTGAATCTTAAACCGTGAGAGAGAGCTTTAAAGTACAAATGGAAGTAAATGTATATACGAGGGTAATGGTCTTGTACCTTGCACCAATGTACATGTATGAGTGGAGGAGTTTTAGATTTGGAAGGAGAATGCTTTTAAAGCTTCTTTGTTCTCTTTGATTTTCTTCCTATAAGCTTTCATTTGTGACATTTGAATTGAGCTTGATACCTAAATAAGAGAATAAGTAATAAAAGTATTGATGGAGATGAAAAAACCCCGAATGATATACCAAGAAGGAGTGTAAACCATAATCCATTCAAGCACAAAATTCAATACTTAATTGGTTCTAAGTATTGATTAGTAAAATCATTCAAATAACTTTCAAACTCAAACTAAATCAACATCCACTTTTCTAAGTATTCATGCTAAATCCATTTCTCAAGATAAAATAAAACTCAAATTCTTGAATTAGACACTTTCCTAGGTTATGTCTATTTCAAATTATTCATGAATTCAAACAATTAACTTAGGAACTAGCCATTTATCACAAAGCTAAGATCAAATTCACCAATCCAATGCTTATAAGACCACACAAAATCAAATTCATGCATAAACACTACTTTTAGGCGTCCCTAATCAAGTTTCTAAACCAAATTCAAACAATTCATTTAGCAACTGAAATTTAGAAAGCATCTTAAATCACTAAGCTCAACTCAAAATAACTCTAAATCTCAAATTTCCATAAACACATTTGTAAGCCAACCAAATACACAAACATAATCAAAAACTCAAAATTAAAGCATAATAAAAAAGATATTCATGGGATTGCCTCCCAAGTGCGCTTTGTTTAAAATCCCTTAGCTTGACTTTCATTTAAGGTTCCTTTGATGAAGCCATCGATCATCCGACTCATACTTATCATATACCACCCCTTGAATATCTTCATCCTTTAAAGTATTGATTTTCGAAGATGCCCACGGTTGTAGCCTCTTCGTCATATTTCACAAATAACTCTTCATTAATCTTGCATCCAAGTTGTAATTCAAAATCCATAATAGCTTCTTCGACCTCATTTAGGAATTCATCATTGCTTTGATCTTCCTCTTCAAAACATTCCTCAATAGGAATTGTATTTTCTTCAAATGCTTCAGTTTTTTCAAGAGGGAGACTCCTTTCTTTTTCTCTTCAACCCTTTGTATAATCCTTGTGTTGGTTTCCTCCACATGTGCCATTTTATCTTCTATTTGTGATCCAAAAAGGTTGGCCATAACTTCTATCCTGGTACAAAAGGAATCAGAGTTCCTTCCTCTCTCAATCCTTCCTCTTCCTAGTTCTTCCAACAACTCCTTAAGAAAGTTTTGGCTCTCATCTTTTCTTGAGACTTGAGAAAAATGATTCTCTTGATCGTCACATTCTATGTTCCAAGAATTGTATCTCTCACCCTCTTTAT
The DNA here is from genome assembly GCA_900406275.1 of Anastatica hierochuntica. Classification (NCBI taxonomy): domain Eukaryota; kingdom Viridiplantae; phylum Streptophyta; class Magnoliopsida; order Brassicales; family Brassicaceae; genus Anastatica; species Anastatica hierochuntica. The sequence goes on from OVAN01002990.1 coordinate 11,991, forward strand.
ATTGACTTCCTTGAGCATAGTGCCATATTGTTGATGATTAGTGGCATCCATCCTCTTAAATCTTTCATTCAACGCATACTTTAACTCCTTTTCCTATTGTACCAATGCCTTAACCATGTTGTGTATCTCTTCAACTTTTGAAGCTTTGGGAGAATGAGGTTCTTGAACATTGTATGGTTCATTTCTATGATAGTACCTCTCACCATAATTGTGTGAATTCCTTGAAGCATAACACCCATGTGGTTGATGCTCCCTTGAGGTGGATGACTCATAAGCTCCATGGTAGCTGGCAGGGGGGGGGTTGAAGCTACCTCTGTTTCTTGTTCTTCCAACATGAGCTTCAAAATTTAATTCATGTACGAAGACATCTCATTTCTTCTTTGTGAATGTACCTTGCAAAAAGAACAATCACTTGAAAGAAAGTTAGTAACCAAACAAAATAAAGAAAAACATAAGAAATCTTAGCCTAAAAAAAATTAAAATCCTAATGAGAATCTACTTAGCTCCCCGCAAAACGGCGCCAAAAACTTGGTGAGGCTAGGTTTCGGTAGTGATTAACTTTTTCAAGTTTTAAATTTATAAACCTTAATAATCTAACAATCTTCATTAAACCGCAAGTATACATCTATGTCGATTGTAGTACTTAAAGGTTGAACCCACGAAAACTAGAGATTCAAACACTAGGAATACTGATGTTATCGTTTTTTTCTTATCATAGCTTAGTATTTAGTAGAGTTTCCGTACATTTTAGATTTTTTAGATCGCTTTAAGTAGTTTTTTGAGTCTTAATTAAGAGGTATCATGTAGAAGTCTTAGGAGTTGCATTTTTGCATTCTTCTCCTCTTTTCTATCCCATTTCAGGTTACCTTGGCATTAACAGATGAACCCGAGGACTCGGAAGCAGAAACGGAAGTGATTGAGCATCAACGAAGAGAGCTGGCAGGCTAGGCCAGTCTGGCTGGCGGTCCACAACAGCCATCCAGAGCGCCAACCTCTTCTCCAGCCAACCCTGACAGTCCATCAAGCTCTGGCTGGCGGTCTGCAATGCCCAACCAGACCGCCAACCCTCTCCAGCCAACCCTGGTGGTCCATCAAGCTCTGGCTGGCGGTCTGCAATGCCCTCCCAGACCGCCAGCCGCACCTGCAATCAAAGAAAATCCATGTTTCGACCCGGTTTGTCCCGGGTCGACCCGAACCACTTTTCCTTTAATATAAATACTACTCATTGTTACTTGAAGAACCCTAAGCTTTTTTTTTCTCTTAAGTTGTAGATCAAAACATTGATCTTTTTTGAATCTTTGGTTTTAATTTAAAAGTATTTATGTTTTCTATCTTATCTCTCTTTCTCATGATGATTATGGCTTTAGATCATGTTCATACATGTTTTAGAGTTATGATTAGTGAGTAGATTCATTTGTGGTTTATGGTTTAAGTGGATTAGAGTAGATCTAAGTATTGATTTAGATTGCAAAGGGTTAGATCTTATCAAATTCACATGATTAAGGAGCATTTAATGCTAGATTTGTTTTGATCATTCAAATTCTAGAACTTAAGGCTTTCACACCCGGAAGGTGTTTGATGAAATGCCTAAGAGAACCTTAGGATTGCTAAACATAGTTGGCCTGTGGGAATAGATGATCAAGGTGTCTAGTGGGCGTTTTGAATTGTTTTTAATGATTTATATACTTTAGATCATTATCGGGATATTAAATTGATTTAGAATTTTTCAAATGGAATAGGATCACGAGAGTAAACTAATTGAGCTCTTGCCTTGCCCTTGATTGACATTTAAATTGTTGACCCTTGCATCTTAATCATAATTAGTCTGCCTAATCGTTCGCCTTGCCCATGAACCACATTTCTCCATTCCTCATCTCATCTCATTTAGTGCTTTCATTGCTTGCTTTTACATTTATAATTAGCTCTGTTTGTTTTGTTATTTGAATTTGCTCAAACCACTATCTAGACTAGACTTTGATTAATGAACTCATCTTTAGAGCTAATTGTGTGAAAGGTTTGCTCCTTGTGGATTCGATAACCCACTACTACAACTACTAGCCTTATACTTGAGGTTTATAGTTTAGTTGGGATTAAAACTCGATAGAGAATTAATCTCTCACCAAGTTTTTGGTGCCGTTGACGGGGAGCAACATTATTTGCCATTTAGCTACATATAGTTTATTTAGAATAAGTCACTTAAGTTACCAATTATTAAATCTTTAATTGTTTTTGCTTTGTTTTGAAGGAGAATGGAAGATCTTCATCACATTGGGAACCAAGGGAACAACGTGGGTGACAACAACCAAGCTCAAGGAATTGAGATCCAAGACCAAGAGTGTCTTAGAGCACAAAGGATAGGTGCTTACGATGAACCCAACACACGAAGAGCTAGGACCGGTATTCACCCTCCCGCAATATTACCCAACAACTTTGAGATAAAGCACAACCTCATCAATATGGTCCAAAATTACAAGTTCAATGGGCTACCGGAAGACAATCCTCTAGACCATCTCGATAAGTTTGAGAGGCTTTGTAAGACTATAAATATGAATGGGGTTAGTGAAGATACCATCAAGATGATTCTTTTCTCTTTCTCACTAGGTGATGTAGCCGCTCAATGGGAAAGGAATGTCTCATCGGAGCTAGCCTCTACGTGGGATCAAGTTGAGAAGGAGTTTATGGTCAAGTTCTTCCCGAAGCAAAGAACGACAAAAATCCACAACGACATCACTAGCTTCAAACAAGGGTATAATGAATCGTTTTATGAAGCTTGAGAACGATTGAAATCTTATGTAAGGACTTGCCCTCATCACGGAGTCACTAAGGATGCTTTATTTGGGATTTTCCATCGTGGTTGCTTGGAAAAGTACCAAAATTCCCTTGACGCGGAAACAAGGGAAGCTTTGCCAATCTGGATATTAAAGAGGGAGAACAACTCATCGAGGATATGGCTCAAAGCAACCGAGGGTATGGGAAAGATCGAGATAGAGATTCCTGGGATGACTCTAGATTCAAGGAACTTAATGCCAAAATTGATAGGCTCACAAGGTTGAACAAAGACCCGTTAGTGTTGTGGATCAAGTAGGAAGTGGTATGGGACATGGAATTGAAGATGACCAAGGGGATCAAGAGGTAATGTATTACATACAAGGAGGATACTACCCAAGGTCCTACAACCCATCTCTTAAGTATTGGAACAATAACCCCTCCTACCGAAATTAAGAAATAACTAATCCTTAGGACCAACACTACCCGGTTCAAAAGGAAAGGCAACATGGACAACCTAAAGGGAGCTCCCCTCAAAAGGGATATTTCAAGCCATTTCCAAATTCGGCAAGCTTACCCATACCACCATCCAAGGAAGATGATAACACCTCGCTATTGAAACAAATTCTAGAAGGTCAAAACAAAGTCGCAATGAATTTGACCAAGATAATGGGAGATGTGAATCAAAAGATTGATGGTGTGTGGAATGATTTGAATGCAAAGGTTGAGAATTTAGCGGCTCAATTCAAAACTTTTGACAACCAAATAGCTCATATAGCTTCTTCTTCAAAGAGACATGGAAAGGAAATCTTCACGGAAAAGACCAATAAGGATCCAAAAGAATATTGCAATGCCGTTACATTGATAAGCGCAAGGGAGTTGCCTCCAAGAGAAGCCGCCTTAGAACGAGTTGTGAGAAATGAAAAGGTTCAAGAACCGAAGGTACAAGAAGAGGTCCATGAACCAAAAGAGCAAGATCCAATAGTTATTGAGGAAGAGATCATGGAAAAGAAGAAAAGTGTGGAGGCGCCAAAGAAGAAGGTCACTTTCGCTCCACTTCCTTTGGAACCTCAACTCCCTTTTCCAGGAAGGTTCAAGAAACAATTTTTAGAAAAAGAACGAGAGAAGTTCAAACACATTCTCGGAGGAGCTCACATCACTCAACTGGTGTTAGACTTAATTATACATTGTCCGCTTGTTGCGAAGTTCATTAAAGACGTCATGGCCAAGAGGGTTGCTTTTGAAGAATCAAAAGTGGTGGTGGTTCACGAGTGTAGTGCTATCATCCAAAACTACTCTCCCAAAAAGATGGATGATCCTGATAGTTTCACTTTACCTTGCTCTTTGGGACCAATTCTATTTGGTATATGTTTGGTTGATTTAGGAGCAAGCGTGAGCTTGATGCCATTTTCGGTCTTTCAAAGGCTAGGCCTTACAAACTTCAAGAAGACCAAGATTGCATTGATCCTAGCGAATAGATCCGTTAGGTACCCTATTGGAATTATCGAAGAAGTGAAGATGGTTGTAGGTAATTGCGAAGTTTCGACCGACTTTATTGTGCTTGAAATGGAAGAAGAACCAACCGATCCGATCATCTTAGGAAGACCTTTTCTCTCCACCGTTGGAGCAATCATTAATGTCAAGAAAGACTTGATTGATCTTCATTTGGGTGATATGGCACTAAGCTTCAATATAACAAAGGCTTTGAAGAAACCAACCATTGATGGTCAAGTGTTTTACTATGACATTCTAGAGCAAATGGTGGACGAATACTTGGAAGAGTTAAATGCTCAAGATGCTTTGCAATTGGCTCTCAAAATGCCAAAAGAAGAAAGGATAATTGACAACGAAGATGTGAATGGGTATGAGAAGATCCTAGACTCTCACAAACCTTTGACATAGAGTATTTGCACGTTGGAATTAATTGACGATGAAGAGCTTGAACAAGTCAAAGAAGTCATCAAAGCAAGACCAAATGGGGAAGATGATTGGACCGAACTTAAAGCACCAAAAGTGGAGCTAAAATCTCTTCCATCAGAGCTAAGGACTCATTTCTAGGTCCGAACTCTACTTACCCGGTCATAATAAGCGATAAATTGCATGATGATGAGGTTGCATTACTCTTAGATGAATTAAGGAAATTTAGGAAAGCCATAAGTTACTCACTCGATGATATTAAAGACATATCTCCTTCTCTTTGCATGCATAGAATCTATCTAGAAGATGAATCAAAATTATCAATTGAGCATCAAAGAAGGTTAAATCCTAATTTGAAAGAGGTTGTGAAAAAGGAGATCTTTAAATTACTAGACTCGGGGATTATCTACCCTATCTCGGATAGTACTTGGATATCCCCGGTCCATGTAGTTCCCAAGAAAGGAGGAGTAACCGTAATTAAAAATGATAACAATGAATTGATCCCAAATAGGACAATTACGGGTCATAGGATGTGTATAAATTATAGGAAGTTGAATGCATCAACTCGAAAGGATCATTTTCCATTGCCATTCATTGATCAAATGCTTGAACAATTAGCTAATCATTCTTATTATTGCTTTCTTGATGGATACTCGGGATTCTTTCAAATTTCCATCCACCCTCAAGATCAAGAAAAGACGACCTTTACATGCCCATAAAGTACCTTTTCTTATCGAAGGATGCCATTCGGGTTGTGTAATGCACCAGCCATATTCCAACGAGTCATGATGTCTATCTTTTCTGATCTAATTGAGGATATAATGTAGGTTTTCATGGATGACTTTTCGGTTCATGCATCCTCTTTTGGTGTTTGTTTGTCCAATTTGTGTAGGGTTTTGGGAGAAATGTCAACTCATGGTGCGAGATATATCGTGCTTTGAAATCAAATTTTAAACCAGGGTATTGAGGTAGATCAAGCAAAGATAGATTTCATGCTCAAGCTTGAGCCACCCAACACGGTAAAAGGGATAAGGAGTTTCCTTGGACATGCAGGGTTTTATCGAAGATTCATCAAGGACTTCTCAAAGATATCAAGGCCACTAACACGGTTGTTATGCAAGGATACGACCTTTGACTTCGATGAAGAATGCCTTGAAGCTTTCAAGAGGTTAAAAGATGCGTTAGTAAGTTCACCAATAGTCCAACCTCAAATTGGGAGCATCCATTTGAGATTATGTGTGATGCGAGTGACTATGACGTAGGGGCGGTGTTGGGACAAAGAATCGATAAGAAGCTACATTTCATTCACTATGCGAGTAGAACTTTTGATGATACTCAAGTAAAATATGCAACCACAGAGAAAGAGCTCTTGGCTATTGTGTTTGCCTTCGAGAAGTTTCGCTCTTATTTAGTCAGTTCTAAGATCATAGTCTACACGGATCACGCCGCCTTGAGGTACTTAATGGCTAAAAAGGATGCAAAGCCGCAATTACTTAGATGGATTCTTCTCCTCCAAGAATTTAATATTGAGATCAAAGATAAAAAGGGAATAGAGAACGGTGTAGCGGATCATTTGTCACGGTTGAGAGTTCATGAAAAATTGTCTATAGATGATTCACTACCCGATGAACAAGTGAATGCCATTCGCTCTTTTGTTGAAGAAAACTTCGATTATGACTCAATGAAAAAGGTGAAGGCAATTGAGGAGAATTTGCCATGGTATGCGGATTTTGTGAATTATCCCACATGTGGAGTTGAACCACCAAGCTTGAAGAGCTATGAAAAGAAGAAGTTCTATAAAGACATCTGACACTACTATTGGGATGAGTCATACCTTTATAGAAAAGGCAAGGATGGCCTTTTTAGAAGATGCCTTACGAAAGCTGAAGCTCAAGATGTTTTGTTTCATTGTCATGGTTCGAGCTACGGAGGTCACTTTGCTATATTCAAAACGGCTCAAAAGATCCTACAAGCCGGGTTTTGGTGGCCTTCAATGTTCAAGGACACACAAATTTTTATATCTAAATGTGACCCATATCAAAGGAAAGGAAACATTAGCAAACGGAACGAGATGCCTCAAAACCTTATTTTCGAGGTTGAGTTGTTTGACGTTTGGGGCATAGACTTCATGGGACCATTCCCCTTTTTGTATGGAAACTAATATATTTTGGTCGCGATCGAGTATGTCTCCAAGTAGGTAGAAGCAATAGCTGCCCCGACAAACGATGCCAAAATAGTGGTCAAGCTCTTCAAAACCATCATCTTCCCTAGTTTTGGTGTACCAAGAGTGGTCATAAGCGATGGAGGATCTCATTTCATCAACAAGGTGTTTGAGAGTTTGTTAAAGAAGAATGGAGTTAAGCACAAGGTAACTACTCCATACCATCCACAAACTTCGGAGCAAGTGGAAGTTTCAAACCGTCAAATCAAGGCTATATTGGAGAAAAGGTAAGGAAATCAAGAAACGATTGGGCAACGAAACTAGATGATGCTTTATGGGCTTACCGAACCGCATTAAAGATGCCAATCGGTACTACTCCTTTAAACCTTCTATATGGTAAAGCTTGTGTTAAGTTAGAGTACAAGGCATTATGGACTACTAAGATGCTTAACTTTGATATCAAGACGACTTTGTAGTCCATCTAGAAGAGCTCGATGAATTGAGATTTGACGCGTATGAGAGTTCACGAATATACAAAGAACGGACTAAGGCTTTTCATGAAAGGAAACTCATCAAGAGAGACTTCAAAGAAGGAGACCAAGTTTTGCTATTCAATTCTCGTTTGAAGTTATTTCTCGGGAAAATCAAGTCAAGATGGTTCGGTCCCTTCAGGATCAAAGAAGTAAGGCCATATGGTGCCATTGTTCTTTGGAACAAAGGTGTAAGCCATACCTAGTTGATGCACCAATAGAGGAAGACAACACGGTTCCTCTTTTGGACCCCGAGGACGCCTAAGCCTTAGCACCGTCAAGCTTAGTGATGTTAAACAAGCGCACTTGGGAGGCAATCCCATGGTATCCTTGTACATATTAGTCTTGTTATTATCTTAAAATAATGATTTTGGGTTGCTCTTTGTTTTGTTCTTGTGATTAGCTGAACGAGAAGCCGAAAGACAGAATTTTGGAGCGGTTGGCGGTCTGAGCCAGTCTGGCTGGCGGTCTGCAACAAGCCATCTGGACCGTCAGCCCTCTCCACCTCGTGTCTAGCGGTCAAGCATAGTCTGGCTGGCAGTCTGCAACAGCCTCCCAGAACGCCAGCCGTGATGGTAAGTGTGGTTTTGTGTAATTTTTGTTTTTTTGTGGGGTTGATTTGCAATTTTTAAAGTTTTCAACATACCATATTTCTAAAAACAACCCCACAAACACAAAACTCTCTCTCTCTCTCTCTCTCTCTCTCTCTCTCTCTCTTATTCATCTTCATCGTTCTTCCTCCTCTCTTTTCTAAAAAAATTTCAAACTCAAAACTCAAATGTTCATCAATGCTTTCAAAATCTTTTGCAAATCATCTCATCTTTGCATCATATAACATAATCTCTACTCTTTTACATCATTCTCTAGCTCTACAAACTCCGAACAAAGGTAATCACTCTCATCTCTCTCTTTGAACAAAATTTTGGATTTCAATTCTAGGATGATTTGGTGGTTTTTAGTGATAGATAATGTTTAGCTAAGATTGGGTTAGCATTTTTATTTCTAGAATAACCTCCATTATGGCTTGAATTGCTTAATTTTAGAATTCAAAAGTTTAGGGTTCTTGAGAAATTTGGAGAAATTTGAAAGTTAGAGAAAATTGGGAATTTTGATTTCATTGAGTTTATGAAGTTATGAGAATCATTTTTGCAAAAGACTACTAACGGATTTAGCCATTAGATCATGTGATAGAAATTTCAAGAGAGTAGAATTTTGAAAAATTCGTAAGTCCTTTTGTATGATTTTCATTGAGTGAATTCTCATTGCTATGGTGTTTTTGAATTGTTATTGGGCTTGATCATAAGTGTCCTTGCTTTGTTATACTTGATTGTGATGTTCTTTGTACTTGTGAAAGAGATTCAATGAAGTAGAAGTTACTAAGTCTTGGATAGTTTTTAGGTGCTATGAAAGTTCTCGTTGATTTTCACAATGCTTTAAAACATCCATTAGTTCTATTTCACTAGAGAACTAACTTAGACAATTTCTAATCTCTTAGGAACAATGACAAACCAAGAGGAGCATCGAACCCGAGGAAAAAAATAGAAGCATCAAGTTGAGTGCTAGGCCAAGGAGAACAAAGGGGAAGGAAATAACGCAACAACCTGAGCTGGAAAGTGATGAAGAAGTGAGTGAGGATCTCCCTCCCTTGGAAAGGAGGAGGAAAGCCAACAAGAAACCTGCGACAAGGCACACATCTAATGAAGCGGAAAGACCTCGGAAATCAAACGGACTATCCGTGAAGCAATATTACAACGCCTTGATGAAGAAGAAATGAGTTCCAACAAGGTGGACAAGCACTCTAACCCTGATACATCTTGTCATTTTTAACGATGTCAATACGATATGCCGCCACATGGAGGGTTGGCAACTTCTTCTTCCGCGAAGGATCGGGACACAAGTCACTCACTTGTGAGTTTCTCTCTACTTTGGAGTATGACATAGAGAGTGGATTATTCTGATGTTCGATTGGAAATGAAAACATCGAGTAGAACACAACCGGGTTGAGCTCATTGTTCAATTTTTAGAAGGGAAAGAACCCGATCATACCCAAGATTAAAGAAGTGGATAGAAGCATGTGGAAGAACATTGAGTTCGGTCAATACAAAGCGGCCATCAAAGCATCAAAAATTCGCCACCCGGCACTTTGGTATATCCAAAAATGCCTTGCTAATACATTCTTCGCAAGAAGGGAAGCGGGGAAGATAAATGAAAGTGATATGTATTTGTTGATGAGAGGAGCCACACCAATCCTCACGGGTGTCAACCGCCATCTCTTTGAACCTCTAGAGAATCGGATAGACCTCGGTGGAGCATTGCTTTTGCATCTCATAGATGTCTGAACTACTCTCTACAAGTCAACGGATGCGAATGCCCAATTGATGGTTGGAGTAATCGTGAACCCAATCTTGAAGTACTTTGCCAACAACGTCTCGAAGATCAATTTTCCTAACGCTGAAGAACCGTCCTTGCTCATTGATATAACCTACTTGGCTACCTCACGATTCTTAGGAGGCAAGGTGGGATCTAAACACTCCTCTATAATGCATGACAACCGCAAGTTCCTCCTACCTCGAGGCAACAAACCTTCACAACTGCGAGAACATCACTTTCAATCCACAAGATGGTTTCTATGACCCCGAAGAGCAATCTTCCCTATGGACTTCGAAGGCTAAGAATAAGGAGCAAACGGAGAACTCTGGTAATGAAGAAGAAGAAGAATCAAGTGTGACAAAGAAGTATATGGCTCTCACCGATACCACTTTGAACCTTACGATGGAGCATTGTCCTCAAAACAAATGATGTATGCTCATGACAAGCTCAAGCTCATGCAAAAGTGGAACAAGTGGTAAGATAGGACAATCCAAAAACTTTTCAAGGTAGCTAAGAGCTTGAAGCGTCAAGTGAAATCACTAAAGAAGCAAGTCAAAGTGCTTAGAAACAAGCTTGCGGGAGAAGAATCCTCAAGAGCCAACGAAGAAAACCGCGAGGAAGGAGTCGATATCCATGAAGGCGGAAGAAATTCATTTGGTGGAACTCCAAGTGAATTAGTGACTTATGAACCATCAAGACATTCATCATATGAGCCGCGAAGGCAAAGAAGAATAAGGAGATCGCCAACACCAACCGCAAGCAACGACTCCTACTCCATTGACACGGAGGAATCCGTGGGTTCCCCGAAATTTTGAAACAAGCTAACAAAACTTTCTCCATTGTACATATCATAATATTTTAAATTTCTAGAACTTGGGATTATTGGTCTCCTTCGTTGGATTTTATTCATTTACCGAGACGGTGATGAGTAAGTCTGGGGGAGGAGAATGTTACTAATGTGCTTTTTAATTGTTTTGTCTTGTTTTCATTTCTTTGAGTCACATATAGTCTAGGATTGCACTGTTAATAGTTATGGCATAGAAAAACCAAAAAAATCTAAAAATTTGATATTTCTTTTTTTAAAAAAAGAAGCATATAGTTGCATTTCTCATATTCATGTCTTTAGGATCGAGTCTTAGAGCATATAGGATGCATTTGCATAGGGGAAAAATGATTTGATTGTCTTGTAAGTGGCTAATGCTTAGGGAACCAACCAAAACCCTTGTTAATTGTATCATGTAGCTTGAGCCGAAGCGAAAAAATGGAAAATCCATAGCTAGAACTCCTCCATTTGAAAGTTCCTCTAAGTAAAACCAACTTGAAAGCTCATTTGGCTCTAGGAAACTTGAACTTAGAATTTGATATTTTTTTCTCGTTATGGACTTTGAATGCTTAACCGTGGTAATCATAAACATTTGGATCAAGAATCACATTTTTACCACCCTTTTTGATGATCCAAATGGCCATCTTCATCATTGAGATGGTACCCTTTCCTTGAACCTTAACCATTCACTTCTAGACCCCATTGATTTCATTTGAGTGAGACCTTTTGAAAGTGTGCACATGTGAAAATGCTTGTAAAAAGAAGGACGACAAGGAAAATGCTTCCATATGACTAGTCTCGATTTAAGACTAGTGTAGATAAGGGGGGTAAGTAGATCTTCAAAGATGAGTTAAGTGGTTTGGGATGGTGATTATGAGAAAAGAAATAAAAAAAATAGAAGAAGTAAAGGAAATAGAACTCTAAGTTGAAAAGCAAAAAGAATAAGTTTAGCTCTAATAAGATTTAAAAAAAGGTTAAAAGTCCACAAGAAAATAAAAAAGAAAAGAAATAAAGAATAGAAAAAGATGTTTGTGGATTGCATTTCTAAAGAAAGAGAAGAGTAAGAAGTAAAAGAATCCTTAGAGTGTTTTGCGCAAAAAGAAAGAATAGGAGTTTGAGTTTTAAAGGAGAGACATGAAAAGAAAGAAAAAGCTTGATTGTGGTTGGGAGTAAGAGATGTTTAGCATTTGGGTAGAGTAATGATGTACAAAGGGGTTGAGAACTCTAGTGGATGCTAATTCTTTGTAAGAGTTAATTGTCCGACTCTTCCTTGATTTTAAACAATGTCTCACACTACTCATCTTATGAGTGAACCACTAAAGTTTTAAATTTGAGAAACCTCCTTGATCATCACTTCTTTAACCTTTTCTCACCAAGCCAAACGGTTTTGATTCATTGTTCATAGTGAGACCACATTAAACTGAATATGAATGAATGTTAAAGAGTCAGATGAGCCGATAGTATGAGTTTGCCTTAGTCTCAGAACTTAGAGTAAATTGGGGCTTGGAAAGGTTATGACGAAGTACGAAAGACTAGACTCGACTTTTGCTATATGCTACATCTTTCTAAGGATCTTGTTTGGGCACCCTTATTATAACCTTTATGCTATGAGTTCCCCAGTTTCAAATCTCTTTCTCGGGCTTAGATTCTTGCTCATTGTTTGAGGACAAGCAAGATTCTAGTCCGGGGGAGTTGATGTTATCGTATTTTGCATATCATAGCTTAGTCTTTAGTAGAGTTTTCCTTACATTTTATACTTTTTAGATAGCTCTAAGTAGTTTTCCGAGTATAAATTAAGAGGTATCATGTAGAAATCTTAGGAGTTGCATTTGTGCATTCTTTTCCTCTTTTCTATCCCATTTAAGGTTACCTTGGCTTTAACGGATGAACATGAGTACTCAAAAGTAGAAACGAAAGTGATTGAGCACCAAAAAAGAGAGTTGGCGGGCTAGGCCAGTCTGGCTGGCGGTCCACAACAGCCATCCAAACTGCCAACCTCCTCTCCAGCCAACCCTGGCGGTCCATCAAGCTTTGGCTGGCGGTCTGCAACGCTCAGCCAGACCGCCAACCCTCTCCAACCAACCCTGGCGGTCCATCAAGCTCTGGCTGGCAGTCTGCAACGCCCTCCCATACCGCCAGCCGCACCTACAATCAAAGAAAATCCATGTTTCGATCCGGTTTGTTTCGGGTCGACCCGAACCGCTTTTCCTTTAGTATAAATACTACTCATTGCTACTTGAAGAACCCTAACCTTTCTTTTTATCTTGAGTTGTAGATCAAAACATTGATCTTTGTTGAATATTTCATTTTAATTTAAAAGTCTTTATCTTTTCTATCTTATCTCTCTTTCTCATGATGATTATGGCTTTATATCATGTTCATACATGTTTTAGAGTTATGATTAGTGAGTAGATTCATTTGTGGTTTATGGGTTAGGTGGATTAGAGTATATCTAAGTATTGATTTAGATTGAAAGGGTTAGATCTTATTAGATTCACATGATTAAGGAGCATTTAATGCTACATTTGATTTGATCATTCAAATTATAGAACTTAAGGCTTTTAGACCCGAAAGGTGTTTGATGAAACGCCTAAGAGAACCTTAGGATTGCTAAACATAGTTGGCCTATGGGAATAGATGATCAAGGTGTTTAGTGGGCGTTTTGGATTGTTTTTAAAGATTTATATACTTTAGATCACTATCGGGAGATTGAATTGATTTAAAGTTTTTCAAATGGATTAGGATCACGAGAGTGAACTAATTGAGCTCTTGCCTTGCCCTTGACTGACATTTACATTGTTGACCCTTGCACCTTAATCATAATTAGTCTGCCTAATCGCTCGCCTTGCCCATGAGCCACATTTCTACATTCCTAATCTCATCTCATTTATTGTTTTCATTGCTTACTTTTACATTTATAATTAGCTTTGTTTGTTTTCTTATTTGAATTTGCTCAAACCACTATCTAGATTAGGCTTAGATTAATGAACTCATCTTTAGAGCTGATTATGTGAAAGGTTTGCTCCTTGTGGATTCGATAACCCATTATTACAACTATTAACCTTATACTTGAGGTTTAAAGTTTAGTTGAGATTAAAACTCGATAGAGAATTAATCTCTCACCAAATACACAATATTTCGTAAGCTAAGCAAATAAAAAGAGGGATGAAGTGGCGGTACGAAGATAGTAAAGAAGATGCAACACAACCTAAACACACTAAACAAGACTAGAAATAGTGGAGAAATGGAACTTGGATTGGCGTTTGAGAAGGGGGTAATCAAGTGGCTAACTAACAATAAAGAAGGCAATCAAAATAAAAAGTCTCACAACCATGGAATAAATTCTAGCCTAATTCACTCTCATGACAATAGGCCATTTCCATATTTATACATTCACTTAACTCTCGCTTTTTGAAAATGATAAATCAGTTAGGAATCATTAAGAACAAGTCCATATAGTCACTAAACTCCCTTGAAATCAACTCCCGCTGGCTAAGCTAATTTAGCATACTCTAGGCTCTCCTAAACATTTCACCGAACACCTCTCGGGCATGAAATATATACATGTCAAGATCTAGTTTTTTTCTATCCTAGATCTAGCATTAAGAATACATAAACCATAGAGATCTAAGTTCAATCTATCCTTAGACATCATTATCTAACCACCTAATCACTCCCTAGCCTACCAATCCAAGATCCAATGTTTTCTACTCCCTAAGGCCCATGGAAAACCAAAAAGTTTCACTTGCTTCTTGAAAGTCCATGCTTGAAGTGAGAAGAATGTGAGATGAAATGAGAAAAGATGAGTCAAAGCAAATAAAATTAAGTAGATCCAATAAAAAATTAATCTTTGTAAGAAAGAAAGAATCTTGGAGAAAGTAAGAAACGTGATGAAGAACAATGAATTAAAGAGAAGGGAAATGAATAAATGATTTAAAGAGGTCTAAGCACAAATTGTGTACAAATCTTTAAATCATACTTAGAAACATGAAGAACAAACTAAAATTTTTGCTTAGGTAGCATAAATGTTCTTGGAGACTAAAAGATGGTATTTATATGAAAGGAGGAAGAGAAGGGTGCCCTTCCATTGAGGAGCATTTCCGGCCATTGAAAGGCTCCACTTCCACCGAATTGGGAGATGTTTTCAAGAGCATCAAATAAATAGGAGATCAACGAAAGAGAGTAGAGAAGAAGGTGGACAAATGTGAGAAAAGGTTGGCCCCACTTGAGGCATTTGTCAAGGAAGCTCATAAAGGAAAAAGGAAGGAAATGTAGTGAAGAGAAACTTCAATGTCGGTGGTCGTGGATCTACCAACATTTGAACTTTGTAATCATATTATAGTTGTTTTGGGAACTCATATATCTGGAAATACTAGGTAAAACTAGTAGAACTATGATGTCAAATGGTTAGATTAGTTTAAAATTTGATGAAATACAATCTTAGAATAGAAAAGACAAAGAGAATTTAACACAACATCAGCCATTTAATAAGCAAAGACTTATATCATCTGAAAACAAGTTTTATGTAAGGAGTATTACAAAGAAAATGTAATCTCATGGACAGGTCGTAAACTCCTTAATCTTTGCAATCTCTTCAGGCATCTCATCCACACGCTTCCTTAAGTGCTGAACCTCTTCCTGGATACCGAAAACCCGTGGTGGACGAAAGTAGAGGCAATCGTTCTGCACATAGTTTTACCAAGTTTTACAAGTTTTACTATCTTTATTTCTCATATAGTGCTCCCTGCTTTTATCAGTTCTACTTTTCAGCCATCTCAAGTAGTTTGTCTAGTTTTACCAGTTTGACTTTACAGAATGTGAAAACAAGAGTGGTGTCGTTCGTGAAAGAGTTCGTGAAGTGAGAGAAGAGAGAAAAATCGAGAGAAGAGGAGAGAAATGGTTGTGTGGATTAGAATGATGAAAGAGAGAGAGAGAATCTCTTGCAAAAGGTAAAGAAAAGTGAAAAAACTTGTGTTTTTTCTCTTTTCGCGCCAGAAAAAATTATTTTCTCACCAAAAAAATTGTTTGTAGTTATACAGAAGATACTAGTTTTACGAAAGTTTTTCACATTTCTGGTGTTTTTCGTTTTATTTTGTATTACCTATCCCTTAAATTTTTTTAGTAACTTTACTTTTAATTTTAGTGCTTTAACACGTAAGACTGATTTTTTATGTAATATTATGTTTTAAATCAAGATTTCTTTGACTTTTCCTTTCTATGTTGGTCTTCACTAACAAAATGTTCTTGAAAATACAAGGTAATATATTGGAGTAAATAACTCATTTTTGTAACATATGTTATATTACCTAGGAATGTATTGACAAACCTTATTACATTATCCAAATAACATTTATTAGTCACGTTTACAACCCAAATAAGCCTATTGAGTAATTTTATTTTAGAAAATAAATTATCCATAGTTTTACTTAGTTTGACCAATATTACCCCGAAGAAAAAACAAATCATACATGTTTTACCAAACAAAAGATGGAGATAAGTTCATTCACTACTACACCTTTCAAATAACAACCAATAGAAACTGAATCCATGCCTTGCCCACCTTTTGTTTTGTGTCCTTCTACGCATTCTTCAGCCGATGAAAACCTCTTAACTTTTTTCCTACCCTTCTTCGTGAGACGATCCAGAATCCTTGCAGCTCGTAAACCCTATTTACAGTTTGGTCGAGAACATTTTACCTCCCATCGCGTAAGGACCGACTTTTAATTTCATAATCAAGCATTTACCAAATGCGGCTCTATCCAATAGCTTTTGTATTTCTTTCTTACTTGCAAATTGTTGAAGCTTACTCAGACCCACACCGTCTTCATGTACCTCTGTAAACTGACTAAATTCTTCGAAAGGTGGATGCTCAACATACTCATCAGCCATATACAATCTATTCAAATAGGTTACCGCAGTAGTATCCATACAATCATCAAGTGTTGTATCATCATCATTCTCCGCCTCTATCACCTCGTTCTGTTGATTTGCTAGCTCGTCTACAACGTAAAGAGTAACGACATTAGGTTCGATTTTTTTCATCATCATTTGCTTGCAACTCTTCGTAGTTCGTACCACGCCTCATAATAAATAGTTAATTGTTCTTCATATCCAACCAGCAGCGGAATGTAACTCAATTCCAATTTAACCTTACTTTCATCCAACACAAGTTTCTTATACATCATATCTTCTATTATTGCTAGAGTTATATCCTCCACTGATGTCTTCAATGTTACACTATACATATGCATGTTTGGAATTTAAAATATATGTTCACGTGTTTGCTCATTGTATTTTGCCAAAACAATGCAAAAAACTTAATAAATTATCCACAATTATCCATAGTTATACATAGTTATACCAGTTGCCACCAATTTTACTCAGTTGCACCCAATATTACTCAATGAATTTCGTTTGAGCTACGGGAGACTGCTTTTCGTATTTTTAGTTTTTAATTTTTTTTCTTTTTCAAGAACTTTAATTTTTTTCTTTTATAACTTTAGTGAGGAGGATTTTTGTCTTATCATATCTATATCTATATATTATATATATGAGAAGTCGTTTTCTTACATGGCGAGTTTACATAATTTGTTGATGAAGTGGCGCAATTCTAGAGCTCGCCATTTTTTAAATAAAAATTTCGTTTTACGGGTTTTCGCTTGCGTGTCATTTCCTCATTCACTCTCGCCTAATTGTTTGACTAAAAAAATATTCTCTCATGCAATTTTGACCAAATTACCCCTGCGTGAAATTCAAGTATTTTTTTATAAAAAAATATGTTGATTGCGTGGCAAGCTCATAGATTTGTTGGTGACATGACAAAATTCTGTAGCTCGCCACTTTTTTTTAAAAAGGTTCGATTGTTTGTTTTTGCTTATGTGTCATCTTTTTTTCGTTCTCGGTCTAGAAATATTCTCGTTCGAATTTATGACATTTTTATCCTGCATGAAATTCGTTTTTTAAAAGTATAAAAAATAAATTGGGCGAATCTCAACTTTTGCATCGAAATATATATTATTATTTTCAAATTATATACATCCACCGATTCATTCAACATATTTGACCTTATCAATATCTTTAGTATCTTAGTTGTTAAGCAATTTGTAGATAAACCTCGCGATAAACTCTCTACCTTAGTTTTTCTCAAGATTTGCAAATCACGAGGAGGTCTTCGTCGAGATTTGTTTGTCTCAGCTACATGTATTATGGTGTTGTTCATCGATTTTTTATGCTCATGAGTTCGGGTTTAATTGTTCTTCATGGTTTGGCTTCTGTTTAGTTTTTGTGTAATTTTTTTCAAACTTGGTTTTTCTTTTGCTTTTTTTTTTTGTTAGGCCCTTGACGTTGTGAAGGAAAATGGGGTCTTTGTGTTTGTGTATCATAGTAAGTTATACTCGTAGTGCTTTATAGAAATTTATAATCTTGATGCTTAAATCATCTAAATACAGACGATGATCATATCTCATAAATACAAAAGTGACTCACTCTTTAGGTTTTCACATGGTATGATGCAACAATAGAACTAGATGGCATCACGGTATACATCCTGTGAGGTAAGGTTCTGGTTTTACCCACGGTTAGTTCATATAATATATAGAAACGACATTTTTTGTTCCCTAACAATGTCTCTGTTTATAGACGCCTATAATAAGCTATCTTAATGTTCACAACTCTCTACAAATACAAAGACACTATGCCTCCACAAGTGATTTTATATCTTCACGCGTACATCTTCCTTCTTAGTTCTTACTAAAGATCAATTACATTCATGTATTTTCTTGAAGTAACGTTGCCGTTTTTTCATAGCTTGCTTGCTGTAGGGACCAAGAGTAATCATTGTAGGGTCGATGGACTTCGGGAGGAGTATATTATCTAAATTGCTTCTTAGTCCGGCAACAAGAGTTGGTTGGAAACTGAATTTGTTGACCTTAACGTTGGCCAAATCTAGATAACAATATCAGGAACTATTACTGCTACTTCTATTGACATGCCAGTGGGTCCTGTGGAACGGTTTCCTCTTGATATGGCTCTTCTTGTGCACTATTTTGGCCACACTACACCGAGGTAATTGACTTCAAGCTCTTACCTAGAGATGTTAATATGGGTATTAGTTCGTGGGCTTACAAGGATTTTTACTGATTTTTAAATGTCCATGTGTACCCATTTATTAAAAGGTTTAAATGTTTTAACCATTTAAAACCCCTTTATTAAAAGGTTTTTAAACATAAATAGACGGATACCCTATCAAACACATATATATTTATTTAATCTAACTATTTAAAAGGAGCTATTTCTAGCATTCTATAGTAGCCAACTCAGCTCATTTCCCATACTCTAAATCGATGCCACGTGGCTGCTATCCATC
>OVAN01002991.1:0-30921 GCA_900406275.1 Anastatica hierochuntica
TAGCATTTCCTCTAATAAAAGTGTATTGTGGCATGCTAGATTAGGCCACCCCCCACTCTCGTGCTCTTAGTTTGATGTTACCTAATGCTTCTTTTGATCATACAATTCACGAGGCATGTATTCTTGGTAAACATTGTAGGACTGTGTTTCCTAAATCTACTACTATCTATGAGCATTGCTTTGATTTAGTACATTCAGATGTATGGACTTCTCCTTGCATATCAAGAGATAGACATAAATACTTTGTGACATTCATTGGTGAAAAGTCTAAATATACATGGGTAACATTATTACCATCTAAGGATAGAGTATATGAAGCCTTCATTAATTTTCACAAATATGTTACTAATCAATTCAATGCTAAGATAAAAGTGTTTAGATCAGATAATGGAGGAGAGTACACAANTAAAAGATTCAAGGAATAATTAAGCAAGCATGGGATATTACATCAAACAAGTTGTCCTCATACTCCTCAACAAAATGGAGTAGCGGAAAGGAAGAATAGACACCTAATGGAAGTGACAAGAGCAATGATGTTTCAAGCTAATGTTCCAAAGAGGTTTTGGGGAGATGCGGTCTTGGCCTCATGCTATCTAATCAATCGAATTCCGACAAGGGTTTTATAAGACTTGTCGCCATTTGAGGTACTCAATCGAACCAAACCTTTCATTGACCACGTACGTGTTTTTGGGTGTGTTTGCTTTGTATATGTTCCAGGAGATCAAAGGAACAAATTGGAAGCTAAGAGCAATAGGTGCATATTCCTTGGATACTCAACAACACAAAAAAGCTACAAATGTCATGACCCTTCTACCAATAAGAGCTTTATGTCTAGAGATGTGAAGTTTATTGAGGATCAAGGATATTATGACAAAAAGGAAAGAGAGGATCTAGAAGAGTTATCTAGATCGTCGGACCTAGCATCCAATTTGAAGTTCTTGTTGGATCATTTGGGTAATGGTAAGATCAAGGATTCAAGACAAGATACTACACCATAAAATCAAGAGGGTAGTGGAGAAAATCGAGAAGAAGAACGAGGTGCAACAAATCATGAACAACCTTAAGCTCAAGCTCAAGCGGAAGAGTCCTTTCAAGACACAAATCAAGAAGGACATATCCAAGAGGAGGAAGAGCATATGGTTGAAGAGGAAGTAGTTGTACCAGTTCTACCATTAAGAAGAAGTGCTATACTCAAGAAGAATACAAGAGTCTATTACAACAATCTAGCCGTGGCTCACCCAATACAATCTGTGTGTACTATTGACCTCTTACCACCAACTCATCAAGCATTTCTTATTAAAATTGAAGAGCATGAGATCCCTCAAAGCTATGAGGAGGCAAAGGAAAAGAAGGTTTGGATAGAAGTCGTGGGAGATGAAAGGGGAGCAATGGAAAGAAATCACACTTGGGATGTGGAAGATCTTCCAAAAGGGAAGAAAGCCGTTACTTCTAGATGGGTATTTACTATCAAATAAAAGAGTAATGGAGATATAGAGAGATACAAAGTTCGGCTAGTTGCAAGAGGGTTCTCTCAAACTTATGGACAAGACTATACCGAAACTTTTGCACCGGTGGCAAAACTAAACATAGTAAGGGTAGTTTTCTCATTGGCTACCAATCTCTCTTCGGATCTTTGGCAAATGGATGTAAAGAATGCATTCCTTCAAGAGAGCTCAAAGAAGAAGTGTATATGGCTCCACCTCCCGGTCTTGAAGATCTTTGCCAACCCGTACAAGCTCTTAGACTAAGGAAGGCTATTTATGGATTGAAACAATCACCAAGATTTTGGTATCAAAAACTGAGTTCAACTCTCCTTGATCACGGCTTTAAAAGGTCACATTCGGATCATACCTTGTTTACACTCAAAAGATCAAAAGGACTTGTAGTCATTTTGGTGTATGTCGATGATCTCATCATTAGTGGAGATGACAAGGAAGGAATTCAGCGTGCAAAAGAGATTTTAAAGGAAGCATTTGATATTAAAGATCTTGGTGAATTGAAGTATTTTCTTGGTCTTGAGATCTATAGGTTTTCGGAAGGATTGTTTGTATCTCAAAGAAAGTATGCCCTTGATCTTCTCAAGGAAACCGGTAGACTTGGTTGTAAATCGGCAAAGACACCTCTTGAGGATGGTTACAAGGTCAATAGAAAGGGGGATCAAGGAGATGAGAAGTTCAAAGATGTTGAGCAGTATAGAAGACTTGTTGGGAAACTAATCTATCTCACACTCTCTAGGTCGGATCTATGCTTTGCGGTTAATCAAGTAAGCCAACACATGAAGGAGCCATCGGTTTATCATTGGTCTATGGTTGAAAGGATCTTGAGATGCATCAAAGGATCACCGGGTCAAGGCATTTGGATGGGAAAGAATGGAAATACCGAAATTGTTGGATATTGTGATGCAGATTGGGCAAGAGATAGAATAGATAGGAAGTCTACAACCGGTTTTTGCACTTTTATTGGTGGGAACCTAGTAACGTGGAAGAATAAGAAGCAAAAGGTTATCTCATGTTCAAGTGCGGAAGCGGAATATAGAGCTATGAGGAAGCTCACCAATGAATTGACTTGGCTAAAGATTCTACTCAAAGACTTTGGGATCGAGCAAAAGCTTCCTATTATATTTCATTGTGACAATCAAGCCGCCATACATATAGCTTCTAATTTGGTATTTCATGAAATTACCAAGCACATAGAGATAGATTATCACAAGGTTCGAGAGAAGATAGAAGAAGGAGTCATTCTTCCATGCTACACAAAGAGTGATGATCAACTCGCGGACATCTTCACCAAAGCCGCAAGTATCAAGGTTTGCAATCACATTTGTGAAAAACTTGGACTTGTGGGCTTGACTTTACCTCATTGATCAAATGTCCTCTAGTTCATTAGATCATACTCTTTTTCCCTCAATGTGGTTTTGTCCCACGTGGTTTTCCACATTGAGGTTTTTAATGAGGTGATACTAATGAGCTCTCTCTTCCAAGTTCAGACTTTTCGGGTGATTCCAAAGTCTAAACTTGAGGGGGTGTATTGATCAAATGAATTATCAAAGGGAACATTTAAAAGAGAAGCTTAACATACTAAAAGGAGTTATGGTACTACTGGAGCTGAATAAATGGTACTACTGGAGCCGAACAATTGGTACAACTAAGGTCTGGACGAGATCTGGTTGTGTGTTAACTTTAGTGAGGGGACCACTAGGACCACATTGATGAGCTGGCGCATCTAGAGAGGTCACCAACGGTACAATACAGCTGGTGCTTTCTCATTATTAGCCAATCATTGCTAATTCCTTATTTAGTATGTTTGTAAGTCTAGGTTCATTATTCATTTTGGTATCTTTCTTATCTTGTAAAGCCTATAAAGGCTAATAGTTTTTCATTAATAAAAATCAAGTCTTTCCATTATCGTTTTCTCTCCATAATGTTCTTAATTCTGTTCTTCATCATGTTCTTCAATCCATCTTAGATTCTACTATTACACATTCATATTCTCTAAATTCTTTCACCTATAATAACAGAGAAAACATCCTAAACCAGTTCTACGAGGGGGGGGGGATAGTTACGGGTTTAGCTCCTCACCTTAGCCTGGATTTGCAGATGGAGACGGATGCTGATGGACTTCTGAACCGGCTATTGAACTTCTTGACCAGAACAAAAAAGGAACCCGGGTTAGTCCTTAAACCGGAACCTTCTTGAAAAGAAAACTTTCTATTTATGGAAACCTGTTGTTGGGAGTAATTTAAGCCTTGGGAATTCCTCCTGATTCGGATGGAGTACAACAATAAAGTCGTAAGGCAGGGGAATGCCCAGAAGCAGGAAGTCATACGCCCTGGCGAAGCAAGAAGTCGAAGGCTATAAAAAGGCCAGAGGCCCGAAGCCAGCCACCATTATTTGATGTTTATCTTACTTGTTAAATAAGTAGATAATCATGTAAATTTATTAGATATATACGGTATCTCCTAATTTGAAGGAGATAACGATGAACTCCATGTAGAAATATAAAGCTTAGGGGTTAGGAGAAGGGATCCGAAAAACCGTAGGCTGAAGAGAATAATATACACATATTCTCATCTCTTTAGCTTAGAACGAAAACACAAAACCTGCATATTCATTATCTTCCAGCTTCCGTAGTGCTTTCTAAAGAATATCCCAAAATCACCCATAATAGTTAGCGCTAGAAGGAGGGGAGCTCTCATCCAAAACTACGTGACGATGGCGGGAGACAACCATGACACCCGTAAACATCACACCTGAACGAGCGAGCTCACCTACGAAGAGATGTGATCTCAACATGAGACCTTGCAGACGATACTAGGTGAGATGGAAAAACTTCGAAGGGATCATACACCAACTGGAGCCGAGGCCGAAACCACAGTGTTGCAAGCTTTCAGACAACAGATGGAGGTTTATACTAAGACACTTTAGGAGAACGGACAATGCCTGCAGAAACTCGAATTGGAGAACGAAGCTCTCAGGGAGAAAAACTCGACCTTAACGACTACTCAAGTTGTGGGTCAGAGGTTCAGGGTTCACGTGTCCCGGATGCCAACTATGGAAGCTCCTCCAACCAATAACACTGGAGAAAGAGGAGGTCAAACGATGACAGTGGCCCAAGGGAACCAGGATCCTAACCAGGAGCAAGGTGGCCCCATGGAAGTAGAAGGACAGCAGGTCGCAAGCCATGTCCCATTTTCTGATGAAGCCAAACATCTAGAACAGATGTCCTCCGACAAGTTTGAAGCTTTGCAATTAGTAATTGAACGTCTTCCAAGTTTTGCACCTCCTCTGAGGAAAAGAGCCCCAAGCTCTTAATGCGGATACTCCTTTAACAGACGAGATTGCACAGGTTGATATGCCTAGGAAATTTACCTTCCCTTTTATCAAGCCATACGACAAGCTTCCGACCCAAATAACCATATCGCGCAATACAGGGAGAATATGCTTACCGTGGTGATTCAGAAAGAACATAGGGAAGCCGCTATGTGTAAGGGGTTCAGATCCAGCCTGACTGCCACCACCCCGTAGTGGTACATCATGATTTCAACTAGAACCGTGGGATCCTTCGCACATTTGGCGGACTTGTTCATAGAGCAGTTCGCGCAGCAGGGTGACCCCTAATCATATGACGATCTTTATGAGATCAAGCAACGCAAGGCGGAACCTCTTCGAAGCTATGTACAACACTTCAACAATCACAAGGTTATAATACCAAATTGCAGCATGGTTGCCGCAGTTTCTGGCTTCAAAAAGGGACTCCTCCCCGAGGGGGATTTGTACAAGGAGCTAACAAACTACCAGTGCAAGAAAATGGAGGATGTACTTGCTCGTGCCCAGGCGCAGATCAAATGGGAAGAAGATATGCTTGCTAGGCAAGAGTCTCAGGCCATGAGGACCGAGAAGACAATCAGGGACAAACAAGCCCTATCAAAGACCTTATAGAGAAAGCAGAGCGAAAGGAGCCAAAGGAGGGCATAGACCTTTGGGCAAGCCAGACGGTAACAGATTTCCTTCAACAAACACCTCATCCAATATATAGAATCTATTAATATCGAGAGTGAAACTGGTGGGAGTCTTGAAGGAGATGGGAGATCAAGTCAGATGGTCCTAGAAGATGAGGTTACCTGATCATCGCCGGAATCCCAACAAATGGTGTGACTTCCATAACGACCATGGCCACATAACGGAGGACTGCATATCCCTAAGGCTAGAAGTCAACAAATTGCTCAAGAAAGGGAACTTGCGAGAGTTTCTTTCTAACAGAACCCAGGAGATGCTAAGTAACCAGGAATAAGGCGTCCCAGCAGGCCGCCAAGCTCCAGATTCTCCAAGACACGATCGAGTGATCAATGTCATATCTGGGGGATATGAAGTTAGCGGCATCACACATGCTGCCGCAAAGAAAAGCAAAAGGATCGCAAAAAGCAACAATAGCATCCCAGAAGCCAAGCGCCAAGGGCATAGCCAAGAGGCCATAAGCTTCACAGCTGAGGAATAAGACAAACTTTTGACTCCACATCATGACGCCCTGGTCGTTTCCTTATCTATGGCGAATTGTTTGGTGAATAGAGTACTCATCGACAATGGAAGTTCTACAAACGTGCTCTTCTTGGGGGACATACACGGATCTAGGGCTAACCCAGGAAGCTCTAACTAAGAAGGTCACGCCATTAGTAAGCTTCAGTGGAGAAGTCAAGCAGATTGTTGGAGAGATAGTGCTACCAGTTTGCGCTGAAGCAATAAACTTGTCCACTAAGTTTTCTGTTATAGATTGTCCCTCATCCTATAACATGATCATGGGCAGACCCTGAATACACGAGATTAGAGCAGTGCCTACAACTTTACATTAAGTGCTGAAGTTTCGACACCTTGGAGAATTAGAGAAATCAAAGGTGATCAAGAGAACGCTCGGTCGTGCTACCAGACTACTCTGATAGGAAAGACAATCCCCTTGTAGCAATTAAAGAAGCCACTTCCTGCGAAGCATACTGAGGAGCCGGAAGTGGAGCAGCTGGACGAGATACCCCTAATACCTGGAGAGTCGGGGAAGAGTCTCAAAGTGTGGTCAAGGCTAGAAGAAGGCATACACCAGAGGCTAGTAGACTTTTTGAGGTCTAACGCTGATTTTTTTGCATGGTCCCATGTGGATATGCCAGGTATAGACCCGGACGTCATAGTACACAGACTACAAGTGGATCCAAAATACTCGGTAGTCAAGCAGAAAATGAGGAAGTTCGCACCTGAAAGAGATGCTATCATCAATGATGAAATCAAAAACCTCCTTGCAGTTGGTTTCATTATAGAGGTCCACTATCCGGATTGGCTAACAAATATCGTCATGGTCCGGAAAAAGAACGACAAGTGGAGGGTTTATATAGATTTCACAGATCTTAATAAATCTTGCCCGAAAGACCCTTTCCCCTTGCCTCATATAGACAAGTTGGTGGATGCTACAACATGACACCAGTTGATGAGCTTCATGGATGCTTTCTACAGATACAACCAAATACTTATGCACCGCGGCGACCAAGAGACGACTTCCTTCATGACATCGCGAGTAATTTACTGTTAGAAAGTGATGCCTATCGGTTTAAAAACGCAGGATCTACCTACCAGAGACTAGTCAATATGATGTTCAGACCAAATCGGCCAGACCATGGAAGTGTATATTGACGACATGCTGGTCAAGTCTCCGGAGGCGGAAGACCTTATCGCCCACCTGCAACTAGCTTTCTCTACACTAAGAAAGTATAACATGAAGCTCAATCCTTCTAAATGTTCTTTCGGAGTGAGCTCCAAGAAAATTTTGGGGTATATAGTTACTTACAGAGGGATCAAAGTGAATCCGGAACAAATCAGAGCGATTCATGCGATTCCCTCACCTAAGACTCCATGAGACGTGAAGAAGCTGACGGGAAGAATGGCAGCCTTAAGCAGATTCACATCCAGGCTATCAGACAAGTCCTACGCATTCTTCGAAGCCCTTAAGTTCACCGATAAATTCTTGTGGAATCAAAAGGCAGAGGAAGCCTTGATCGAGCTCAAAGAATATCTCACCATGTTGCCTCTTCTCTCTAAGCCTCAAGACGGAGAGCCTCTGTTCCTTTTCCTAGTTGTTTTCTAGCATGTTGTAAGTGTCGTCTTGGTTAGGGAGGAAGGAAGCAAACATCATCCGGTGTACTACGTAAGCAAGTCTCTCCTAGACACTGAAACCCGCTACAGCCATTTGGAGAAGTTTGCTCTCGCTCTAGGCTTCTCGGCCAGGAAAATGCGTCCTTACTTCCAGGCTCACCCAGTGGTAGTCGTCACATCATTCCCCATCAAGTCTGTACTCCACAAACCAGAGGTATCCGGAAGATTAGCCAAATGGGCAGTGGAACTGAGAGAGTATGACGTAATCTTCCGCCCTGCCACAGCGATCAAATCGCAAGTCTTAGCGGACTTCGTAGCCGAATTCTCCCCACCGATGATACTTGGGGCACAAAATGAAGTTAGGATCCAACAAGAAAATAAGAGCGAAGGAGAATGGATGCTCAACGTAGATGGATCTAGTAACATACGAGGAGCCGGAGTAGACCTCGTGCTCATCTCACCAAAAGGAGATGTCGCATCAAGAACAGTTAGGTGCAAATTCAAAGCCACCAACAACGAAAGTGAATATGAAGCCTTAATCGCAGGATTTGGTTTAGCAAAAGACTTGAGAATAAAGAACCTACGGGTCTACAGTGATTCCCAACTAATCATAAGCTAGACGCAAGGCGATTACCAGACGAAAGATGCCAGCATGACCAAGTATCTGGCCATAGCCAAGAAGCTTCTTAGCTCATTCAAAGCATGTGAGCTCACGCAGATCCCTAGGGAACAGAACTTGCACACAGATGCCCTTGCCAACTTAGCCTATGCCCTAAAAACCACAAAGCCAATTAGCATACCCTTGCTCGTGCTCCAGTGGCCAGCTACGATGAAGATGAAGAAGGACTTCAAGTCTAAAACGTCGAAGAAGAAGAAACGTGGATGGATCCCATAATTTCCTATCTAAGAGACGACGTCCTGCCTAACACAAGGAGTGAATGCCGCAAGATCAAAAGAGAAGCACCTCGCTATTGTCTAATTGGAGGAAAACTTTACAAAAAATCCTTCTCAGGACCTTACCTTAAGTGCGTAAAGCCAGAAAACGCTGATTTGGTCCTCAAGGAACTACATGAGGGAGAATGCGAATCTCACTCCAGCGGAAAAAGCCTAGTACTTAGAGCCAAGAGGGTAGGATACTACTGGTCAACCATGGCCAACGACGCCCTCCAGATGGCCAAATACTGTGATAAATGTCAAAGACATACACAAGTATCCAAGCTACCTCCTGATAACCTCAAATCTGTCAGCTCCCCTTGGCCATTTATGAAGTGGGGGATGGACATTGTAGGAAAATCCCAAAGGCCCCAGGTCAGCTAGAATACCTCCTAGTAGTGACGGATTACTTTTCCAAGTGGGTAGAGGCAGAAGGTCTAAGCAAGATTACGGATGTCCACATCAAAAGGTGCCTCTGGAAAAATGTAGTGACATGATTCAGAGTGCCCTAGGAAATAGTAACAGATAACGGCCCACGGTTCACAAGCAAAAACTTCAAGAAATTTTTCGAAGACTGGGGCATAGAGTTAAGCTTCGCCACTCCAAGAAATCCGCAGTCTAATGGGCAAGCCGAATCCAAAAACAAAACCATGGTGAGTCTCCTAAAGAAGCACATGGATCAAGTTGTATGTAACTAGGTTGAAGAGCTTCCATCCACTCTATGGGCCTGCCGAACCAGCATCAAGACCGCAATTGGGGAAACACCCTTTGCCTAGGTCTACGGATTGGAGGCAGTGTCCCTTGTTGAGGTCAGCATCCCTACGGCCAGGACGTAGCTTCTGACTCCAAGAGAGAACGAAGAACTGATGGCCTTATCCCTATATCTCCTTGACGAAAAAAAGGGAAGCCGCGAGAGTAAGAAAATGGAAAAACCAACAGGAAGTAGCACGAAACTACAACAAGAAGGTGCGAACCAAAACGTTTCAGCAAGGCGAATGGATGTTGCACCGAGTCTTCGATAATACCTGATACAAGGTCGCAGGCAAGCTCGCGCTAGCTAGAAGGACCATACCAGATCGTAGAAGTTAGAGGATCAAGAGCATACAAGTTACAAGATAGGTACAGAAAAGTACATCCAAATAGTTGGAACACATTACACCTAAAATCTTACTTCTTCTAAAGAATGCTTTCGGCCTAGACAACTGCATACCAGATATGTTCTTTTTTGTCTTTGGTGTTTTGATTTCTTTTACATTTTTCTTTTTGTATTCATGTTATGTCTACAGACGGATATCCCTCAATAAAATAGTTGTCTTCTCGAAGAAAGTCAGCCAAAGCAAGGGGCAAATAAGTTGAATAACTACTTCTCATTATAAGAGTAATGCAAACAATGTACCCTTCCAAAAAAACAAGCGAAAAGCTTATTCCTGCTTAACAGAGAGTGGGCCATTATTAAGCAAAGTGTTGAGCAGGAATCAAAATTTCTTAACCTTTCTTACCAGGTCATAGTAAAAGTGAAAACTTGTATGGCCTGAGCATAGGAGCATCACCTATACCTGCTTACCCAGACGTGGGAAGCAGAAGAAAAGACTGGCAGTTGGGTCTCTTTGCGGGGAAGATCCATACTAGCAAAATCAATAAGACTGATAGTGGCTTCAATGTAGGAAGCAGAATGCAGCAAAAGCAAGTGGTTACCTCCGGGTTGCAGAATGCCAAAAATCCGAAAATTACCTCCGGGTAGCAGAACACCAAGGGCTAGTAGTCGCCTAAGTGGGGGCAAAATACACTCAAAATCCTAAGTATTGTCCAAAGGCAAGGAATAGGATCTCAAAAAAAAAGAAAAAAAGGAGGATAATGAGTTCTCTTAAGACACAACGAAAGCCAGAGGCTTAAAGCAAGATGTCAAACAACCAAGTCGTCGAAAAGCAAAAGGCTTACAAAGGCCAGACGATGAGTGTTATCTTTATATCCTAACTAATAACTGTTTACGCAGAAGGTAAAAGGGGATCAAAGAAGCACAGAAAATTCATAAAAAGGCTACGAAGGGCCAAAACATGAGTTTAAAGCCCCTAAGGGCATATCAAAGCCAAGGCCAAGAAGGCCACAAAAGAGTTAAGGCCACTAAGGCCATAAAAAGTCTTAAACAAGCCCACGCTGGGGCAGATCATCATCGACGGAAAAAAAAAGAAAGAAAGATAAAATCCTTCAAGGGGAAAAATGATTTGATTCTTGATTCTGGGATAGGAGGATAGGCAGCAGGAGGATCAAAGGAAGGAAACTTCTCCATATTGGTCTCTGAGTCCATTGGGGTCTCACCAGACTTGGCAAGAGGAATCTCTGGCTCATCTTCAAAGGTGGGAGCAGGAAGGTCATGCTCTTTTGCCTCCGTTGTCGCCACCATCTTGTAATTCTCAAATTCCTCCGCCAGGTCCCAGGAAACCGTCTCCCGTTTAAGATAATCCATCACCATCTTCCAGCGGTCAGTGATCTTGGCACCATTAATGGCCATGGTAATCTCCTCCGCAAATGTGGTCGCCTTCGCCTTCAGGCCAGCATCCTCCTGCTCTAGGAGCGTCTTCTCTTCCGTCAAGGAGAGCACCTTTTCTTCTGCCTTCTGGTTCTGAGACTCCAACCCACGAGCCAATCCCTTCATCTCCCTCATCCCTTTTTAAACATGGTTAAGGATCTCTAGATTATCAGAGCTAGGATGGCTGAAGGGAACCGAAGGGAAAACAGAGCTTTGCAGGTGCTCCAGAGCACAGTCAAGATCACCAACAGAGGAGGAGACCTTGGCAGGGATACTCTTTTGCTTCTTGGTGGAGGCTGAAGCCCTCTGAGTCCCCTTCCTTTTGGACCCAGCAGAAGGAGACTCTGTGATCTCCACCATCTCCGGAGTCTTCCAATCATCCACGGCGATAGGATCAGATTTCCCTTGAAACACATTTATGTCCCCATTTCTCTCAGCTGCCTGATCAAATCACAATAGGACGGTCCTTCGTGATAATGGTTTGGCAGGGGTGGCAGAACAAACTACGACACTCTGATTGGCAGCGGAGGCGACGAAGGGGGAAGATCTATAGCTCGGTGAGATACTTCTCTAGAAACTATCCTCTAACTCTGAGCTTGTCCTTGACTGGCCCGGTACCTGGCCAACTCTTCTTCCAAAGCAGCATTGCCAGCAGCTAACCTAGTAGCTTCAGCTATGGCATCCTGAGCAGCTCTTCGGGTGGCAAATCCTGCAGTTCTTTGAGACGCTCTGGATTCATTGACGGTGTTCCTATTTCCAGTCCCACTTTCTCCGATACTTTCTTAGGAAGCCTCAGGTTGGGCGGCTTTGACGTTCTCATCAGCAATAGCAGCTTCTGTAGCAACATCAGCGGCGACAACAGTGGGTGCAACTCAGACCTGATTACCATTCTGTCTTCTGGTGTGAGCCTTCTGAAAAAGAAAACCCTTGATTAGACTCGCTCTGACTGAAGAAGAAAGAAGACTTAGCTATGACAAGTAAAGGTTGACTCCGGCTGGACTGGTGTTCTTTTCTTTTTCAAAATTCCCCCTTTCCCGAAAACATTTTGAAAGCCATTGAAAATCAAATAGTAAAACCGAATCCTATTCTATGCCTCCCGGGTCAGAACCGATTTGGCAAACCTAGGCTCTGATACCACTTTTGTAACACCCGATTCACCCTCGTCAGGGTTTCCGCGCGTGTTACCTACCAAACCACCAGCACCTAGGTTCTCCCTCGTCAGGGTCTCTGCCGTGCATGCTATCCGCAGAGACTACACCGCACACCACTACCTCAGAGCATCTAACGTTCCTCAAAACCGAACGGGACATAGTCTTCAAAACCGAATAACATTAACTAAATAGAATCAACAAAATCCATAACAAACCAATATAATAATCCAGTGAATTTAACATTGCAGAAAAGAAAACCAAGTCTAAAACTACTACAAATATCTTATTTGAAACAACTCGACACCCTAAGAAACGAACACCGGTCCCACCATCATCTTCTGGCTACTCGTCATGCTCATTTGCAAAACAGAGAGGGGGAGGGACAGGGGAGAGAAGGGTGAGTGAAAGGGGAATAACTCAGCGAGGGGGTGGGTTGCTAAACACGCAACACCACAGAAAAGACTTAGAATCCCTTTTAAGCGAACATACATTTAACACTAAACAGACACCTTTTGTACCACAACCAAACATGGCATACAAAGATGCCCTAAAAAAAGCCTCTGGCACCCTACTCCGTAACCTGGCAAGCCACTACAAGAATCAGGCTTCCTTCACTCCACTTAACCGGTATGTAAAGTCCCAGGGATTTCTTTCCATCTTCAGAGGCGATCATGATGTGTTAGTATTTTAGTAGTTTTTATTATGGTTTTTACACGAGATTTATGGTTTTTAGTATGTATTCAGATCTTTTTGGTGCAGATTTGTGGTGTTTAGTGTTTTTACAGGAATCGATTTTGGATGTGCGAAAAGAGTGTATTTTGGATGGATTTTTAGCATCAAAGAAAGTTTTTTAAAGGCTGGAAAATATCCAAAAAATTGGACAAGATCGATCGATCCCTGTCCTAGGATCGATCGATCTCTGTCCCAATTTTCAGACCGATTTTTACGAAGAACCAAACCGAATTATCTTGAACTGGATTTCATTACTAAGACCTAGGCTCGTGTTTCCTGTTTCATTATGCACTTTTCTGAGTTTTTGAGAGCAAGAGAGAGATTTGTAACGTAGGGAGAAGAAGCATCTTCTGTACTTCGAATCTGAGAAGCTTTCTGAACCCTTACTCTTTATTTTTGTTCAATAGAATCATGTATCTCTCTGATCTGATCTGTATTTGTTCGATTATTATGAGTGAGTAGTTTATTCGTTGGGTTTAGGGTTCTCACATAGGGATTCATGATTTGTTGACATAGAATTGTATGATTAGGGATTTAATCAATTGGATCTTCATCTAGGATTGTTCGTAATGCATGAAATTGAATTGGCCACTTAGTTTCTGATCTTAGGTTGTTTAACGCCTGAAAAGTGTTTGTTTAAATGCCTGAAAGAATCCTAAATGAGCAATTCTTCTTAAGCCAATGGAAGTTGATGTTTAAGTGAACTGTGAACCTATTAAACCTGTTTATAATGCATGATTAGAAATCTAGAGTCAACGAAAGTTAGTCTCGAGGTTTCTAATACATAGGGAATTGATACTACAGAAGTAGATCAATTCTATATTAGTGTTTGAGTTCAAGATGGTTTAAAACTTGTTCCCTAATCTATAATTTGAATCAACAATGAATTGTTTCCCTGAGAATACCCAATGCCCAACACTTTTTTGATTGAATTACAACCCCGACGTTGCTTGCTTGCCTACTTTGTATTCTAAATTTCGATATTTGCATCTTTTAAAAGACATCTCTTTCGCTTTAGCCCGCTGTTTGATCTGACATTCTTCGTGCTACCTTTGGTATCTATGGATTCGATCCCGAACCACTACAACATACTTCTGTGCGCTTGCAGTGTTTTCTCGGGCGAAAACCTGAGCTATCAGATCACAATTCTCCTTCTAACAGACATCAATCTCATGCAATACATCTTAATCATTAAGGCATTAACTTAGACTTATCACGTGCACAATCAACAAGCAGGGCTGACTCGACACATAGACAAGACTACTAAATAAGATGCGTTAAACCTATACTAACAAAGAAAACATCCTAAACCAGTTCTACGGGGGGGGATAGTTACGGGTTTAGCTCCTCACCTTAGCCTGAATTTGCAGATGGAGACGGATGCTGATGAACTTCTGAACCGGCTATTGAACTTCTTGACTTGAACCGAAAAGGAACCTGGACAAGTCCTTAAACTGGAACCTACCTAAAAAGGAAACTTTCCATTTATGGAAACCTGCCATATATGGAAACTTCCAGAAAAGGAAAACTACTAAATTTGGGAACCTTCATAAAATAGAAACTTTCCCAAAAAGAAAAATTTTCCAAAAATAGAAACTTTCTAAATCTGAGACTTGCCAAAAATGGAAAGTTTCCATACGAAAACCCGAAATGCAAAAACTATGAAAACTCCCGGAAACGCGGAGAACGAATCTGGAAGCGAGAAAACTAACTCACAATCGACGGAAACGCCGCGGGAGAGCTTTGGACTCACGAGCACGATGGCTAGGAGTCGCGATGCGGGAAGAGTGGCGGCGCGAAGGCTTGGGATTCTCCGGGAATAGTCGATCGACCATGGGATAGGTTCCAAAGAGGTTTTGCAGGTGCGGAAGAAGCTCGGAGGGGTGTTACGGCTCTCGAATCGACTCGAGATGGCTCGCATAGGCTCGATCGGTGGCTGGGAGCAACGACGTGAGCACGGGAAATCGTGATGACGCTCGGACGGCGGGGATTGGCGGCTGCGACGCTCGGGGGGAAGGAGTTCGACGTCGGATCGGCGGAATTCCCGGGGAAGGACGATGAGCGGCGCACGGGAAGCTTCGGCGGTGGCGGTGCGACGGCGCGATGTGGAGATTGTGGCGAAGGAGGCTCGGATCAGGTGCGGGTGACTCGGCGGCTAGGGCTTCGCGGAATCTCTCGGAAAATCTGCAGAGCTGCGCTTCGGTTCGAGAATGATCATGACACATTTCTTGAGGCGAAGACAGATTTAAATAGAGCAGAGGCACTTCAGATTGATCTAGGGTTTTCGGTTCGGGTCTCTGCAAACCGAAATTCTTAAACCGGACCGGTTCAAAGATGTTACAAAATTCTTCGGATTTGAGGAATGATCAGAATGTTAACTTATCTTTAAGAAGTTGAAACTAAAAAAGGCTATGGTAATACGGTGCACATGGCTGCACTGGATGATTGTCATCTTCTTCTCTTCTTGGGCGGACCAATAAAAGCCTCTCTTTTGAATCGCCCCTCTCTCTCACACAGATCTATCATTCATCTTCTTCTTCTTCACTCTCTGTTGTTGACAAAAGGTAAAGCCTTTCTTCTCTCTCTTTCGTTTCCTTCTTCAGTTTCTCTGTTTTACATTCTCTCTAATTTCGTCTCACTTCTTCAAAGCAAAAAAATGATATGTGAGCTTCGTGTCGGTTCATATTCCCTTTCAATTTCGCAAGTTTTTATAATTGGGTTTAGTCAAAAGGAATTGAGGATATTGGGGGATGATTCTTCCAACCCTAATGGCTCTTCCCAAGTTTCATTGAAAAAGTTTAACAATTTTTCATTTTCTTCAATTGGGTTTTTCGGGGAGAAAGAGCATGAGCTATGATTGAACTGAGTAGCTTAATAACCTAAGAAGCTGGATCTTTTTTATACTGAGAAATTGGTTTCTTGATGATTCGTAGCACTTACACTAGCTGCAGTACATTTAGATTCTGAATATATTGTTTAGTTTTTGGTTTTATCATTGCTGTTGTGCTAATAGTGTTTTGATTTTGTTATGCAGGGTATGTTTGGTGGATGATTAGTGAAAATTTTATAGGATAGAATAGTTCAAGGTTTATTTTAAAAAATGGCAGCTTCAAGCGGCACTGGTTTGGAGGGTCAGTCAAATAACCTCAAGTCTGGTAAAAATGTCACCTAAGGTCCATCGTTTTAGCTGGTACTCTGTATGTTTACTGATTCTTAGGAACTTATTACCGCGGGAAAAAGATTTGAGTTTTGCTCGAGTTTTTGCTGTTTGATTGTTTTAAGTTTGATAAAGATGAGCTTTTGGGTTTTCATTTCTGTTTGTGTTTCGTAACTCTTTTTAGATGTGGATGGGGAAAAGAATATGGATATGGAAGAAGACATGGATCTAACAGAAGATGATTTCAGAAATGTGTCTGGCCAGTTTTCAGGGGAAAGTAATACATCGATACTGGAGGTTGGGGATACTGTCAATGTGAGTGTTGAAACCGTGAAGGTAGATGTTAGTTGTATCCTTTTTTTAATCTTCTTTTTACTTTGAAGGTTGCTAGTGCTTGTGTTTCTGACAACCGTATTTCGAGTGTATTTCATTCAATCCTTTTCATCGAGACTTGAATGATTATGGTTTCGTTCTATTCTTTTCCATAATTCCATGTGTCAGCTAAATCTGGTGTTAAAAGATCCAGAGCAACCTCTGAGGAACAGCAACCTTCAGTCCATGTTACTTATAAACACTTAACAAGGTTAGGGAAAGAAAGAAAATTGAATCTGGTGTTTTTAACTTGAACACAAGTAACTGTTAACATTTGAGTGCTCAAGCATTGTTGTCATTATATGATCGTTGGTTTTCTACTTGTTTCAATTTTTGTTCTACTGTATTTTCAGAGCTAGTAAGCAGAAGCTCGAAAGTTTATTACAACAATGGTCAGAATGGGAGGCGGAACAAAATTCCTCGACCCAGGTAGTTACGATGTTTGGGTCTTCCAAAGTGATTATTATAGCCAATACAGTGATTCTATCATTTCGAAAAAGTCGATCTATTGTAACTGAAAGAATATTATAAATGAAACTTAGAAGTGTGCAAGAAATGATATGGACACTAGTTTGCTGACTGGCATAACTGAACTAACAGAGCATGCTATTTAGTGTTACAATTTAAACTAGAATAATTTCTTTTGCAGTATGATCAGGATCAAGAACAAATACTTGAATCTGGTGATGAAACATATTTTCCTGCTTTGCGTGTGGGATTGCAGAAGACATCATCTGTGGTGAGTGAAAATGTTGTCAAGCATGTAGGAGCTTGAAGTTTCTGGTTTTTCGTAATTCCCTTGCTAATAGATACATTATTCTTGTGTGTGCAGTCATTCTGGTTTGACTACCAAACTGCTCGTAATTCTTTAAAGAAATTTGTTCCAGTTGAAAGTAGCACTACTCCTCTTTATAACCGTGGATTTACTATTGGTTTAGATTCAGCCGATGGTATAAATAATTTGGAAGGGTAAACCAATCTAGATTTGCATTATTTTCCTTGTGTTTCTAGTTTTATCTTTAAATCAGATTTTGTTTTACTTTTGACAGTGAATGTTTTGTTGATACTTTTGTATCTATATTGTGCATTCTTTTTGAAAAAAGATTCTTTATTGTTCCAGAGGATTGGAGATTATTGATGACCCTCCACGCTGCTTCAATTGCGGTGCATACAGTCATTCCGTGAGAGAATGCCCAAAGCCTTTTGATCGAGCAGCAGTTAGTATTGCTCGGCGGCAACATAAAAGCAAAAGAAATCAAACTCCTGGATCCCGTCTACCATCCCGCTATTATCAAACTCCTCAAGATGGAAAATACGATGGCTTGAAGCCCGGCTCACTTGATGCAGAGACACGTCAGCTTCTTGGTCTAAGGGTAACTTTTAGTCTTCTCCGTCTTGCATTGGAATCAGGCCAGAGAAAATGAGCGTTTCTGATTAAGAGATTTTTTTCCTTGTCCAGGAATTCGACCCTCCTCCATGGCTTAACAGGATGCGGGAGATTGGCTATCCACCAGGATATATAGGTTAGCTCATATGCTTTCTTTCTTCCTTATTATCCTTCATTAGAGTGGTACCAAAATGGATAGTCCAACCCAACATGACCCATTATGATTATCCAACCCAAATGGATTTAGTCTTCATGTTAACTTTTTAAGATTATCATCAACATCATTATGCCATGATCACATTCACCACCATAATCATACCACAATCTTCATCATCATCATCATACCAAGGCACCTTTGTTCACTTCTTAGTTGTCTCTGCTTTCTGTTTATATATCTGTAGCAGCAGAAGATGATAATCTATCTGGAATCACTATATTTGGCGAGGAAGAGACTAAAGTAGAAGAAGAAGTAAAGATTGAGGAAGGTGAAATCGCAGAGAAAACAATCCCTTCGGAGCCACAAAGGAAAATGACAGTTGAGTTTCCGGGGATAAACGCACCCATCCCAGAAAACGCCGATGTGTGGTTATGGCAACAGGGGAGAAACTCAAGAAATGCTTACTATCATGATCGCCATCAACCCCGAGATTACAAAGGTGAAATGTGCCCTCCAGGTGTTGAGCTGTCATCGAGTTATCCTCCAAGGTATGGCATTAGATATGATCACGGATTTGGTACAAGACCGAGGAGCCCTGGCTTTGAAATCAGAAAGAGTTGATAGGGTATCATCACTCATCGTATGATCCAAATTTGAAGGAGAGAGAGTAACTGATCCATACAGATTTAGCAGCAGAAGATGATTTAGTGAGTGACTGTGGGATATAGTGTATTGTTTAGGGAAGATATTTTCATTTTCTAGAATTAGCACGGGAATTTTTCGCAAGGTCCATTAGCAAAAGATTATCTGCAAGTCCGCTACGGTTAGAACATTTTGAGCCAAAACGATCAAGTGGTTCATGCGAAATGTTCACACTTTTGAGCCAAAATGATCACGTTGGACATGTACATCAATGTGAAAGCTTTTTTTTGTATACCAAGATGACATATAAGTGTTAGATTATTTAACTTGCACAACGTCAGTATATATCGTCGTTTGGACGGTTCAAGGTTTTATTGAGGACTTTTCATCATTTTGTTCTTGTAGAGACGCCAAAAGCTTAAGAGACTTGATAATTTGAAAGACTTATAAACCGGCTGATACATTATAAGTCAGTACAAAATAATCGTAAGGAATATCACTCAAAAGATCAAACATTTAGTCCATACTCGTTTAACAGCAGTGCCTAGTGATGACGATCATATGCTCCTTCATTTATAAGTCGTTAACGGTAACAATAATTTTTCAATCGCATGATTAAACCCGAATTGAAAAAAATAATTGGACGAACGACTGACAAACGAACATAATATTTGTCGCTATTGCTAGTTGTTGCCGCTAACGATTGACTTGCCGGTAGCGATTAACAAACAAACAAGGCTTTATTATTGGATAATAGCTCATTTTTAAAGAAGCATAGCTGCTGCAAATGGACAAACAAATTTGATCCATCATTTGATTGTGTTTAAAGCTTAGAAAACAATTCTAATAGTTCGGTTTTAAAAGCACTCCTTAATCAGCATCAAATTTTTAATGAGTCTTGAATGTTTTTGGATGCTAAAGCTTCTGCAAAATTCAAGTAAACAGAGAGCAAAACTCTGTCTATAGGAACTCTTGAGGAAAAATCTTTATTCTCCATTTTATTCTATTCTCCATCATACTCTCATTCTCCTAAACTCTCATTTTCTGGTTACTAATACTCTATATTCCCTTGAGCTTGCTCAACCATACTCTCGAACCTAAGGCTAATAACTTTTAGTCCACATTCTCTTATACTTACTAATTCTCATATTCTCTTATTTAAAACCTGTCGAGAAATCTCACAGGTTTTAGAGGCTGGTTTTAAACTCTATAAGGATTCAAAAGAACACTAAGAAGGCACAACACAACACTTGGTGTTAGAACAGTTACCACTTGATGAGAAGCTATGAATAACCTCAAGGCTTGGAGTTAGAACAGTTACCATAGAGCTTACATGACAAGACCGACCTAGTTTAACCAGACTGACTTGAACATGGCGGACCCAAAAGAGGCCGACCAAAAGAAGCATACCCATAATGGTGGCTATGGCGGAAGATCATGTGGAGAGGCAAGCTAATGGGAAGATATGAATCAACCCAAAACATGTGTTGGAGCTAAGGTGTATGTACACAAGTTGTTCAAGAAATTTTCAAAACATGACTTCAAGTCATGAACAAAACAAGTTTCAGCCACAAAATGAATCAAGGGGAATCAGGTTCAACATTCTACTCTCCATTTCAAAAAGGCTAAACTCTAAACACTATCCTATTTAGTTCTGAAATTTTTTTATTCATTACTTTGGTTCATAATGCTCATTAAAGTGTTTAAGTATCTCCTCATAGAAATATGGTTATATTTCCAAATGCTATATGGTTCTTAACAATGTGAAGGAGAGCTTTGCTATTTCAGGAAATAAGAGTCTCATGTTGGATTGAATTCAACTAGCAAAGCTATAAGAAGAAAGACTAATGTGTCGTTGGGAGGGAAGGAGATTCTTATGCCATTTCTAGTAACTAAAGTCATATGATGGGTTAAGGAGAATCAAGGCATGGACAAGTCACTTTCAGCTGCTCATAACCGTTGGGATACAAGCAAATGAGGGCCATTTTCTTGTTTTAATTATTGTGCTACAATGTATTTATTTTATTCATTTTATTCCTTAATATAAGGAACTCATCCTTGTATCATTTTAAAAATCAAGCAATACAAGAATATTAGACACTTTCTCTCCATTTTCGTGCATTCTTCTTCTCATTGTGCTTAATTAATATTCACAATGTAGATTGCTAGAAGATCACGGTTAGAGGCTGCCCTTAAAGCAACCTATTACTTGTCTAATTCTTGTTAAACATTCACCAAATTCTTCTTTATTTACTTCTTAAACTCTAGATTAATGGTTTTAAATCCTCTTCATCTTAAATACACAAACTCAAAGTGTTGTGCTACTAAACAAGGATTAGTCTCAAACTAGAGTAATTAACCTCATATGATCAATTTTTTTCACGAAAAAGCTTTCAAACTTTATTAAACCTCATCCGCAGAGGTAAAGCGTGACAACAACGCATCTTAACCAAACTATCAACCTTCTTATTATCTAATCTATGAATAAACTTGAAA
The DNA here is from genome assembly GCA_900406275.1 of Anastatica hierochuntica. Taxonomy (NCBI): domain Eukaryota; kingdom Viridiplantae; phylum Streptophyta; class Magnoliopsida; order Brassicales; family Brassicaceae; genus Anastatica; species Anastatica hierochuntica. The sequence goes on from OVAN01002991.1 coordinate 21,183, forward strand.
GAAATCAAAGTAAAATCATTCGCAATCTCACACACATCATTCAAAATAGCAAAGAACTCATTGTGTACGTCATCATTTTTGAGTAAGGTCACAAGAACTTGGCAATCAGAACAAACTTGAAGAGAAGTAACTCCTTCAGCTTTGGCGGATTGCAACGCCGCAAGCAAAGCCAAAGATTGGGCCACAAAGTTACTATCTATCAATTTACTATCTAGTATTTGTAGTTATATTTGAGGTCTTTTATGAGAATTCAACCACGAGTTGGTTGTCTCTTCTCTTGTTGAGAATGAGTTCTAATTATTTGGTTAATGAGATACAATCAAAATCTGATTATATTCTCTATTGATATGAGACAAACTCTCATAAAAACCAACATCTCTTAGTTAATTAATATTTCTCATTTCCTTCTCTCTCTTCCTCAAATGACTTCTCTTTTGCTTGCAACTCCCTCTCTTTTTTCTTCTAGTTTGTTCTGCATATCAGCGTCGAGTTTTCATTTGAGCGTTTCAATATCATATAATATCTGACTTCTTTCGCTCTTAACTTTTTTAGAGATCATTGAATGCTCATGCTCTATAATATATGCAAATTAAACTTTTGTCACTTCAAGAACTTCTAGCTCCATTTTCAAGTTGTCAATTGCTACTTATCTTTCCTTCTCAAACTTTTTTTTTCTGAGTGACTTATTAGTTTTTCTTTCTAATCAGTTATATTCTTTAGTTCAGTTTCGATTTCAGCTTTCCGCTCATCAAGTTCTTCCCGTTCTTTCTCAAAACATTCTCTTTGGGTCCTCAAATCCTCAACCTCTTTCACAAGTAGCTCTTGTTTAGACTTACATTTTTCTATTCTCCTTTAATTTGGTTCAATTCTTTCTAGCAGAAGTAATCTGAATTTTGCTTTTACTATTTTAACATGATTGGTGAGTTTCTAGAATAACTGCGAATAAAGAAAATTTCAGCTAAAAATTTAACGCTAAGTGGAATTTTCAGTCAGACTAGAAGAGTGAAAGTTACAGTCTTGAGATTCTTTTTTCTATAACACATGTGTCACTATTATTTTTTCGATAAAATGTGAATATTCTTTAAAATGAAAATTTGAATTACAAAGTTTCTATTGGCCCAAAAAAAGAGTAAAATAGTCAATTAGAAACAAAAATTTTAAGATTAAAACTCATAAGAGTTTCAATATTAAAGCTAAATTATGCTAACAATCGGTGAGGCGAAGAGAACCAATGACGTCTAAGAACACGAGCCCTAGCCTTCCGACGACGATTCCAAGCATGAACCATAGTCCTCCGACGACGCTTCCAAGCATGAACCCTAGTTTCCCGATGACGCCAAAAGCACGAACCCAGCGAAGACCGACGACGCTTTTCCACACGAACCCAACAAGAACCGACAACGATTTTTCACACGAACTCAGCAAAGACCGACGACGCTCTAAGATACGAACCCATCGAAATCCCACATCGCTGAGTAGCACAACCAAAAGGCAAGACAAAAAACTATTCAAAAGGGCAACGACTATCTTACCTAAATCCTAATTAAATTAAAAAGAGTAGGGTGAAGCTACAACAACCACGCCATGAAGAGTAAAGCCAAGGACCTACACATTGAAACAAAGAGTTATACCCACCATGGTCGTGCAAGTGCACAGAACGATAATCTTAGGATGGTACCACCCAAACCGCAATACCACCAGAGGAGCTTCCGACTACCCATGACCAAATAGTCATCTCTCTGCTGTTACGGTTCACCATTGAGAACCAAAAAGCGATGTTTCATCCATGCGCATAGAAACGCCTCCGAGTGGTGGTCGAAGATCACAAAGAAAACAAACAGTCTAAAGCCTTAGCCGAGAGAGAGGTAGCTAATCTCTTTCTCAACCATCCTCACCACGCCACCATGAGTCGAAGCACAAAAGGCAGCGAGGTTCACACACAACTACACTGTGGCCAATTAAATGCAGACGAGTCGATCAGCCTCACGCGCCCTCCCGAGGGGACTCTCACCCAACATATGAAGGAGAGGATCAACGTCGTCGGGCGTCTCCTTCTTTGAAAGGAAAATAGAGTATGCCCTACAAGGAATATGGATCGACTCTTCCACCATGACACCGAGGTAGAGAGAAACCGCCAAATCGCCACCTCACTACTCCGAAGAAGAGGTCGAGGGCCAAATCTTTCAAGGAGGAAGACTTGCGAAGCAACACGCGCTGTAACTTCTTGGGTTGATGGAATGGCGAAAGTAGATCTGGAAAATTGGTCGTCACCAAAAAACGCCGCCCTTGAAAAGTCGACTCCTCCATCTCTTCCGTACTCGACCTCCTCGTCGCTCCACCAGGAACCATCACTATCTTATCCAAGATCCGACCGAATCTATGGATCCACGGCGCAGCCACCACTATATTAGCTTGACAGAGGCAAGTGACCGAGAGAGAGAGAGAGGAGCAAAAAGAAAATGAGGGGGAGATGGGAGTGTCGACCACGGCAGTGGAGGACCACCAAGCCGGTGGAGCTAAAGAAAATGTTCGCCGAGAGAAAAAAAGTTGAGAGAGAGATTCTAAATTTTTTTTCGTAATAGGCTCTTTTTCGGTAAATTATAGACATGTGTCACTTCATTTGTCTCTTTGTGATACATGAGTAAAACTTGGTTGTTTTAATTTTGACGATTATCTTTAGATATGTTCTCAGTCTCCAACTTCTTGCCTTTTATTAAGATGATCAATGAAAATTTGGCATATGTAACCCTTTAGCCTCTACTTCGAGCGGAGAAATAGTTGTCCCTAACCGAGCAGCTCCCCGATAATGGGGTTGAAATGCATAATTATAATCTAGCCCGACGATACCACTTGAGAGACTGCTTTAGCATCAAAAACTTTTTCTTTTGCTAGGGTTTCTTTTTCGCCGAAGTGCGATCCAATCTCCGTATCTTGTGGTTTCTCAAATTAATCTCTGAAATCAAAACCTCATCTCATTCTAATCATCTTTTCTTACTTCAATCATGGTACGCGAGCTCTGGCAGTCATTGCAACAACTAAATCTCGGTTCAGAGATCCAGCCTTTGCAATAGTCCTCAAAAGCTCATCGTCGAAGGGATGCTGACAACAACTTAGGCCTTTTGGTAAGAGTTCTCAATCAGCATCATCACCGACCAGATGGGATGATTACTGCCCTGCTCAAAGCCTGGCTAATGGAAGGCCAAGTTACTGCTAGGGTGTACGATGACGCTACAATGTAGTTCTTCTTCAGGAGAGAGAGACAACTTCAATTTGTTCTTCATAATGGATCCTGGACATTTAGGGATTGGATTTTGGTAATGGACAGATGGTCGCGAAGAGAATAGCCAGATTTTATGAAGCAGTTATATTTCTTGGTTTGTATTGATCACATCCCACCTGACTTCCAAGATATGCAAATGATTGAGGAGATTGGGGAGTCTTTGGGTCAAGTGAAAGAGATCAGAATCCAAGAGTCAACGAAGGATTCAACAAGAGAAACCTGAGTAAAGATTCTAATGCCTATAACTGCAAAGTTGATATTTGTGAGATATGTTGATTTTCACAGGGATCAAAACCCTATCATGCTGAGATTCACCTTCAAGAAGCTCAGGAATTTTGTTTTCTTTGTGGACCTCTTGATCATGAATCTACGGACTGTCAAGAAAGGCCTAGAGTCCCAGTCTTTCCATTGCTACCTATGGATGATGGAGGCACTAATGGGGAACCTATTCAGGTTGCAAATAATTTGCAGAACCCAAATGAACAGAGGGGGAATGGAAGCTGCATATCAGTATCATATAATAATGGAGCAAAAAGATGACATGATGGGAAAGAATTTTGTACATGTAGGTGAGGGAGACAGGCAATCTCAGAATGAAATTGTGGAGATGGCAGAATCTATGCCAGAAGTAAGAAGATAAGTAAGAAGAGAATTGCCTTTATCTATCACACCCATTACTGTTAGAGAGGTAAGGGAATCATCAACAATGCGGGTGGGGAACAAAAGAAAGGCTGAGTCCTTTGAAGAAGAAGATCAAGGAGCTTTGATCAGGCATAGAATCTATGGGGATTGTACTGACACGGAGGTGCCTGCAAACGCTAACAACTCTTTGTTTTAACCAAAAGCTATCCAGAGAGAGCTTCCTTCAGACACTCAACAAATGCATTGTGTTTCCAATAAGAAGGGAGGGTGACTACCCTGAAACCACCCTCAGCACCATGAAACTATTGCATTGGAACTGTCAGGGCATAGGGAGCACCCTGACAGATAATTTTTTGTCTGATATTAGGATTAAATATAGACCTAGTATCATGCTCCTCTCGGAAACTAAGAATAGGGATAATGTAGTTAAGGAAGTAGCTAGGAAGCTTAAGTATGGCCATTGTTTTGCAATCTCTCCCAATGGCCTTTGTGGTGGTTTAGCTGTATTTTGGGATGAGGATGTAACCCTTTCTTTTGTTTCCTCTCCCTCGTTGTATAATATGGATTTGGTAATTGAAGATGGTGAAGTTGTATATAGCCTGACGTATGTGTATGGTTATCCAAATAGAAAGCTTAGAAATAATCAATGGAAACAAATGATTTGTAGGGAGGAAGAAGGAATTTATGTAGATAGACCAAGGCTTCTCTTTGGCGATTTCAACGATATACTTAACAATGAAGAGAAAAAAGGGGTCCTAGAAGAACAGAGTATACTTTTGCTACTTTTAGGTCTCTGGTAAATAAGCTTGGATTGCAGGATATTAAAACATATGGAGGCAAATTTACGTGGATGGGTAAGAGATGGAAGCACAATGTCAGAACCAAAATTAATAGGGCTATGGTGAATGCTGACTGGAGCAATGTCTTTCCCAAAGCCTATGTATAGGTACTGAATTGGCATGGATCAAACCATAGGCCACTGCTCCTCCATAATTCAGATAGGAATTGGGAAGGTAAGAAACTATTTCGGTATGATAGCAGGTGGAATACTGATATTAGTGCTCAACAGGTCATCATAAGAGTAACTGAGAATTTCCCTGAGGTATCCTCGATGACTAACCTTCTAGATTTGCTTAAGAGTTGCAGAGATGGTCTGTCTAAGTGGAAAAGAAGACATAATCAAAATGGTAGGAGGGCTATAGAGCATCTGCAAACACAATTGCCGAACGCTTATAGTTCTTCAACAATTGATTTTAATCAACTCAACACATTGAAGAACAAGTTGATGCAGGAATACATAAGAGAGGAGGAGTATTGGCGTCTAAAGAGCAGAGTTCAATGGCTCAAAGAAGGAGATAGGAACACCAAATATTTCCACTCAATCACGAAGTAGAGAAGAGAAAGAAACTCAATAACTTCTCTTCTAGATGAACAAGGAATTCTGCATACAAAAAGTAGGGAGGTTCAATCTATTATTGTTAACTATTTCAAGGATATTTACACCTCTGAATCTTCTTTGGACTTAACAGAGTATGGGAGACTTTGCCTTGTTGAAGAGTTTCATCAGAAGTAAATGAGCATCTCATAAAGGCAGTAACGGAAGATGAAGTCTATCAAGCTTTGAAGAAGATCAACAAGGATAAAGCCCTAGGTCTTGATGGTTTTAATGCGGGTTTCTACCAGAGGCATTGGAAGTTAATCGGCAAAAGTGTTATAGGTGCTATCAAACACTTCTTTGACACTGGTCTTTTAAATCATGAACTCAATCATACCCACATTTTCATGATACCTAAGATAGAGAACCCTAGACATGTGAAGGATTTTAGACCAATTAGTCTTTGCAATGTAGTTTATAAACTCATCTCCAAAATACTAGCAGAAAGACTTAAGCCTTGGTTACACAACATTGTATCCTTAAACCAGTCTGTTTTCATACCTAATAGGTACATCACAGAAAATGTTTTGGTCACTCACGAACTGTTGCATAGTATGAACACACGAATTAGAAAGCAAAAGCATGTGGCTTTAAAGTTGGATATAACTAAGGCTTTCGATAAATTGGAATGAGATTTTATAAACTATGTTCTACAAAGTCTGGGGTTTGATGATAGGTGGGTTAGTTGGGTTATGAGCTGTGTAACATCAGCCGCCTTCTCAATTCTCATAAATGGTTCTCCAGTGGGTAAGATTTCTCCTACAAGAGGTATTAGGCAAGGTGATTCAATCTCACCATACCTATACCTTCTATGCACTGAGGGTCTATCTAGTCTCTTATATAATATGCATAAGAGGGGGTTCATCCATGGTTTTAAAGCAGGCAGGTCTAGTCCTCCTATCACGCATATGTTGTTTGTTGATGATTCATTATTGTTTTGTCAAGCAGATGAGAATGAATGCAGCAGAGTAATGCAAGCTCTAGAGGTTGATGGTAAGGATTCATGTCAAAGAGTTAATTTCTCCAAGTCCTTCATTATGTTCAGCAAGAAGACACCAGAAGAGGTACATAATAGGATACAATCTATTATCTCTATAAACAAGATAGAGGGTAAAGGGAAATACTTAGGTTTGCCTGAGACAGTGAGTAGAAATACCTCAGATATCTTTAGTTTAATTAAGCAGAGGGTTTTTGCTAGAATTGAGAACTGGTCTTCCAGTTTTTATCCCTTGCAGGAAAAGAAATATTGATAAAAGCAGTAGTCACAGCTATTCCAAATTATGTCATGCAGTGTTTTATGCTTCCAAAGAAATTTATTAGGCAGATTACACAATGCATCTGAAATTTTTGGTGGTCTGCTACTCAGGATAAGCAGAAACTACATTGGATAAGTTGGAATACTGTCACAAATAGGAAAAAGGAAGGAGGACTAGGAATAAGATATTTAGAGCATTTCAATAAGGCCCTTATTGCTACACAAGTTTGGAGAATCATCAAAGAGCCAAACTCTCTTCTGTCCAGGATTTATAAGTCCAAATACTTTGCTAAAACTTTTATATTTGATGCAAGTTTGGGCAGGAATAGTTCCCATGCATGGAAGGGGATTCATAATTTCATACCAATGGTCAAAGCTGGCCTTAGATGGATTGTTAGAAGTGGAAACAACATTAGAATATGGAGGGATAGCTGGTTGCAAACGATATCTCCAAGGCCACCTTTACCAAAGCCAGGTATAACTCTGGATGAATCTAAAGTTTCTGAGCTTTTCCTTAGCAATAGCAGAATCTGGAATGAAAAGAGGTTACATGAATTATTTCAAGATGAAGACATTCCATTGATCATGAGAATAAGGCCAGGTTTGCTATCAAATAACGATGGTGTTGAATCGGTTTACTTTAGAACAGGGGATTGCATGGTTAAATCAGGCTACCATCTAATTCACCAAGGAACCATAAATAATAGGGATCAAACGATGGTGAATTTTAACAAACTCGGCAAGATGCCTGTTGCCCCAAAGATAAATTCATTTTGGTGGAGAGTAGCTAACAGGGGATTACCTATTGCAGATGCTTTCTGTAGAAGGGGGTTTTAAAGTGGAGATGACATGTCCTTTATGTGGAGATGAGAATGAAACCATAAAACATCTTCTCTTCTCATGCAGAGTGGCAAAGGAAATATGACAAATGACCCCAATAGAGAATGATCCAGGTGAGTTCTTTCGAGCAAATGATCTCTCTCATTGTGTTAACTGGATACTTAATTCTATCTCAAAGGTGGGAGAAGAAAAGTATAACTTACCAGCGTTTGTGGGATGGAGGATTTGGAAAATGAGAAATGCTTTGGTTTTTTACAACAAAAAATATCCATCCCAGAGGTCATCAATAAAGCTATTGCAGAAATGGAGGAGTTTAATGCAGCTAATAGGGAGAATACAGAATCTTATAGCCAGCAAGCTCTTTTGTATACTACACAAATGGAGCAACCTGAAACTCTTAGTGAGGATGCGCATAGCATTTGCTATGTGAATGACTCATGGGTTTCAAGTGATGCAAAGGCTGGAATAGCGTGGATTCTATTCTCACCTAATGGTATGCCAATTTTGCAGGGAAATGCAGCAATAGGACCAGCTGACAGTGCTTTAGAAGTGGAGGTTTGTGCACTGAGGGAGGCAATATCTAGTCTATGCAGATTGGGCTATCAAAAGGTGACATTCTCAGGTGATAATCGGAGTATATACCAGTTACTCGAAGAGTGGAGAGTGAATTCATACTCAATGTGCAGTGGACTAAGTGGTATCTCAACATACTTATCGGACATCAAGGCTTATGCAGAGAATACTCCTGGTTTCAGTTTCAAATATATACCTAGAAGTGCGAATGAAAGAGCTGACACTTTAGCAAAGGAAGCTAGAAGAACATCAACACAATAAAAGATAAAATGGTTTTGAAATATCTTGTTGATGCCTTTTGAAACAGAGGTCTGAAAGTTGATGTTGGTCTAGCTTAGTATGTATGTATGCTGGAACTATGTATTTTCCTCCAAAAAATACAAATGAGCAGTTAGCCGGAAAAAAAAGAGACTGCTTTAAATCTCGTGTCATAATTACATTTAAAATATCTCATTCCATTAAATATATTTAAAGTAGAGGATGAAACTTTAAACAATTTGTTCATTTTTTGAGTCATTTGTTGAGTCATTTGTTGAGTCGATTTTTCTAGCAGAGTGAATGATTTTTACTAAAATGATAAAGTTTCAAAAATAAAATAAAAATGTCACCCTTGTACGACAATTCACTCCTAGATTAAGTATGTTTGCCAATCGCTCTTCCAAAATCCATAAATTTAATAATTACAAAACGCTAAAATCATGGCATGAAAGTCAGTTGAACTTTGCGTTTACTATGTTTAACATGATTGGTGAGTTTCTAGAGTAACTGAGAGTAAATATATTTTTAGCCGAAAATTTAACGCTAAGTGGCCTTTTCAGTCATATCACAAAAGTTAAAATTACAGTCTTAAAATCTTTAACTCATAACGCATGTGTCACTCTTTTGTCTTTCTTGATACATGAGTAAAAATTGGTTGTTCGATTTTTGAAGATAGTGAAAGAATATCTCAGTCTCCACACTTCTTGATTTTTAAACTAAGATGATCAATGAAAACTTGACAATCTCCTTCAAAAATCCCTCTAGAAAATACATAGACATAAATAACCCCTTAACCTTTGCTTCAAATAGGGAAATAATTGTCCCTAACCGAGGAACTCCCCAATAATGGAGGTGAAATGTAGAATCTCTTATAATCTAGCCCGACGATACCACTTCGTAGATTGCTTCAAAATTAGTGTCATGATTACATTTATCATATATCATTCCACTATATATATGTTTAAAGTAGAAAATGAAACTTTTAATTGATGGATTTAGAATCCACACAGAATACCGGGTGTTGGATTTGCGATAATGTTCCAGAGAATATTGCGTTTTTATTGATTTGTTATTCAGAAACTGACAAGAGTTTACAAATGGTTTTGTTCAAAGAAAAGTCGGTCCCCTTCTCCAAGCTCCTCCTTCTTCTTTTATACCCTTCTAGCTCTTGTAACTCCCAATTAATGCGCATTTACTTCTCCCATTTATGTTGATTCTTCCGTTTTTATCTCCTTCAGCTTGAATTCTATGGGCCTTCTCCTTTCTCTTGCGATTTGGGCCGAGTTTTGCTAGGTGAGCTTCAGCAACCCATTAGCATTCTGGTTTCTTAATTGATTCCTGGGTCGGTTCACTCCTAACTGGATACGGGTGGTAACCACCTCCTCCAATAGCCCCCCCAAGCTTGGATTATGGAAGCTTGGCCCGAGATCCCGGAATGAGGATCTTCTGACTGGCT